>WSFP011415255.1:0-23851 GCA_009831015.1 Picea engelmannii | reverse complement strand
ATATGTCTATCAACTGGCAGAAGAGATTCCGAGATTCGGATAAAAACGTGTAGCCACAACAAGAGTTGCAACAAAATGTAATTACGTGTAGAATAAATATTGGGATATGTAAATTGGAAACAGGGGTAGAAGAACCAACATCATCATATACAATACCCATTATAATGTTCATAAATTAGTATTAACGCAATGCAATAAATAGGTATTTTCTGCAACAGAAGGCACACAAAAGGCGTGGGCAATATTTTCAATTTTGGAAAAATATTGCACGAGACAACACGGTGATTCCATCCTCTCCTTTACGTAGAGAGAGCACTTGCAACCTCTATCGCATCATGCCAACCTTTGTGTTACCAAGATTTCTTCAAGGGTTGACATCAATGACAACCAACCTTAATCAATAATATCCCTCTTTGGCATTGATGGCAACACTCTGATGCAATATTTAAATCATATCACTCATTCTCGCCCTGGAGCCATGCCTCTGTCCTCTGCATATGATAAATCTGCTCCCCCTGGAACCATGCCTCTGTCCTCTACATATGATAAATCTCTCCCCCTTTGTCATCAATGACAAAGGTATCTTTCCATCTAGGGTTTCTCCCCTTGAATTAACTCTCCTCTGATGGTGCTTCCTCATGTACATATAAGACATATAAGATAAGAATTCAAAAAGCATTCATTTTGGAGTAGAAATAACTCCAAGTCTTTGGCGAAGATATTCAAAGGTTTCCCATGGAAGTGGTTTTGTAAAGATGTCTGCCACTTGTTCTTTTGTACCCACACACTTAACTATGATGTTATTTTCTACAACCTGCTCCCGTAGAAAGCGATACTTGATTGGAATGTGCTTCATCTTGGATTGCATCACCGGGTTCTTCGAGATACTGATGGAGCTTGTATTATCATAATAGATAGGAATGGGTTCATCATACTTAACCTGTATATCTGTCAGAGTTTGTTTCATCTAAAGAACCTCTGTACAACATGATGTTGCTGCAATATAATCTACCTTGGTTGTAGATAAATATATTGATTATTGTTTCTTTCTTAGCCACGATACTAAACACTAACCTAAGTAGAACGTTGCTCCACTGGTGCTTCGTCGGTCATCAATACAACCCACCCAATATGCATCTGTGTAGGCAATAAGTGATAGATCCTTTCCTTCTAGATACCATAATCCAAACTCTTGTGTTGCTTTGAGATATCTGAAAATCCTCTTCACTTCTAATACATGTGATTCCTTTGGTGCTCCTTGAAATCGTGCCACCTGTCCAATTGCCTGCATTACATATGGTCTGGATGCCATCACATGTAGTAGGCTACCAATCATTGTCCTGTATTGCCTTTTATCTGTAGACTTCGAATCATCATCTTTGCTCAACTTGCAACTATTTTGCATGTGAGTTATAACTGGTTTGAAATATTCCATTCCAAACCTCTTTAGCATTTCTTCGATATACTTGGTTTGAGAAATAAAAATTGGTTGCTTTGACATTTTTGAAGTCCCAGAAAGAAGGATAGTTCTCCAAGTAACGAAATTTCAAATTCATTTTGCATATCTTTTGCAAATTTATGGCTTAACATGTTATCATCACTACCAAAAATAATATCATCAACATAAACTTCAACTAATAAAATAGTGAACTTAATTGGTGTGTTTGGTCTAGTGAACAGATTCTTCTTCTAGTCTCAACTCCTGCATCTTTGTTTCTGATAATCTGATTTGAAGGATGATTCTTCTGTACTCGTTTTCTGGGTGTCTTTGGAGACACTTGCTGAACTTTCTCTTCTACTTTTGTCAGATTCTCTTCATCTTCCTCTTCTACTTCTTTTTCATCTTCTGCTTCTTCTTCTAAGGGCTATTTCATTGATTCATTTTCTTCTTCCTTTGATTCTGGTCTTCCTGTTTCATCAATTGTCACATTGATGATTTCCACAACTTTGTTCAATCTTAGATTGTAACACTTGTATGATTTCCTTGTACTTGAGTAACCAACAAGTACACTTTTGTCCACACAAGAGTCAAACTTTCTCATTCTGTCATCTTCTCTTTTGATATAACATTTGCTTCCAAAAACTTTGAAGTGCTTCACATTTTTTGGTCTTCCTTTCCATAGCTCGTAAGGACTTTTGTCGGTGTTGTTTTTGAGAATTACTCTATTTTGAATGTGAATTGTTGTATGCACTACCTGTGTCCAAAAAATATATGTCAACTTTGAATCCATTAGCATTGTTCGAGCCATTTCCTGTACTGTCTTATTCTTTCTTTCAACAACTCCACTCTGTTGAGGTGTCCTAGCAACGAAGAATTGTCTTTTTATTCCATGATTGTTGTAGTAGTCCATAAATTCCTTTGAGGTGAACTCTCCTCCATTATTAGATCTCAAGCATTTGATTTTTGAATCCATTTCATTTTCAACCATTTCCTTGTAGATCTCAAAGTTTTCAAAAGCTTCTGACTTATTCTTGAGAAAGCAAATTGCATTCATTCTTGTATAATCATCAACTAATAACATCAAGTATTTCTCACCTTTTAAGCCCTTTTTTGTAGTTGGTCCAACTAGATCAGTATGCATAATTTCCAGTTGTCTTGTCATTGAATATTCCTTTGATTTGAACCTGGTCTTTGTTTGCTTTCCTTGTTGACAATGCTTGCATAAAGTATTGGTTGGTTTCATGATATGGGGCATTTCTCTGACTGCTTCTCTTTTTCTGACTTTGAAAAGGTTATTAAAATGTATGTGACCCATTCTTTTGTGCCATAGCCAACTTTCATCTTCCTTTCCTAGACAACACTTTTCATTTACAATTTCACTTAACACATATATGTTACTTGAAGTTCTTGCAACTGTAGCAATCAATTTCCCTGAACCTTCTTTTCTTATCTCACACTTTTGTGAATCAAAAGTAACTTTATGACCTTGGTCACACATTTGACTCACACATAGAAGATTATGTTTCATATCTTCTACTAGTAGAACATTTTCTGCCTTTTCATTCTTGTTTCCAATTCAGACTGTGCCTCTTCCAATGATTTTTGCTAAATCATAATTTTCGAAGGAGACTGATCCATCTCTTTCCTTTCATAATGTAAGAAACTTGTCTCTATCACCTGTCATGTGTTTTGAACACCCACTGTCAACATACCAACCAAATTTCCTCTTCTTATCTTGTAGAGAACTTGTGCATTCTTCATTGTTATATTGATATTTCTTTCTTATCCATGTCCTTTTCTGAGTTCCATGTCTGTGACTAATGTTATTTTGTTGAGGTTCTTTAGGAGGGACTGTCATTATGCACTCTTTGTCCATGTGTCCAAAATTGTTACATTTGTAACATTCCACTTTAGTGTTCGAAGATTCAAACCTGTTGTAACTTGTTCTCTATGTTTCACTAGGCCTTCTTGAATAACCCCTTTGTGTATGACTCTGAAAGTTGTTATTATTCCTGATGTTAACTCTACAATTTACAGCTTTATGTCCAAGATTATTACATGCATAACATAAACCAAAAAATATAGTTTGATACCTGGGAGTTGAGGATCTTCTGAAAGGAGGTGCTATGATGAATTATTCTTCTTCTTGAGGTCTATTTGTTGTTTGTTGATTCTGAAATCTGAATCTTCTCTGTGGAGGAGTGTCCCTGTAATCTTCCTTGTATATCCTTCTATCCCCTTTGATTGTTTTTGCATAACTTTTTGGATATGTTTCTTTCTCTGTTGCTTTGGAGCTTGATCCCTTTTATGTCTGATTGTATCCAAGTTTGGTCTTGTCAAAATGAGATTTTTTACTACTGATAATGTCATCCAAAACTTTTGAGCTATTCTGCATATTTTTATTTTGAATATCCTTTCTTAATGTGACAATTTCTACTTCCAAGTTTCCAATGATCCTGTCATTTTCTTCTAGTTGTTCTTTGAGAGATTCTTCAATTCTTTTATCTTCTTCTATTTGAACCTTCAATTTTGTGGTCATTTGTTCTAGTTCTTGAATGTCTTCTTTCTTTTTTAGTTTTGCTTGTAGTTTCTTGTTTTTCTTCTTTTCTCTTCTGATAACTTCTATGGCACACATTAATTCTTTTCGAAAGTCAACTTCTGTCTCTTCAATTTCTTCTTCAACTTATTCATATTCTTCTTTAGATTCTTCATATTCTTCTCCAGAGTATTCTTTATCGGAGTCTTCTACTTCCATGAATAGAACTCTTCCCATCTCACTGTCACTGACTTCATCTTCATCTGATGATGAGATGTCTTATTTGGTACATAATCTTTTCTTGAAAACTTTATTTGTAGTTCTTTTTCCTTTATATGTTTGTTTTCCTTTTGAGTAACCTTCATCATTTATCTTTTTCTTATGAGGACATTTGTTAGAAAAATGACCAATACCATCACAATTAAAATAAATTAAAGGAAGCTTACCTCTATACCTATTGTTGGTTCCCTTGTTTAGTCTTTTGACGAAGTTGGCCACATCTTCATCATCTTCCGAAATGTCATCGTTGCTGCTATATTCTTCTTGTTGCTTTTTCTTTTGCTTTGATCTTTTGGATGCTTTGAAGGATGTTTATTTTACATCTGGATTTTCCCATTCAATTCTCATTTCATATGCTATGAAGATTCCATGCAGTTCACCCATGCTTATTGAGTTTATATCTGATCTTTCTTCTAGTGTTGATATCTTGGGGTTAAATCTCATAGGAAGAGATATTAGTACCTTTTGAACACTTACAAATTATTTGATTTCTTCTCCCAGTCCTATGATTGCATTCACTGTTTCATCAAATCGTAAGAAGTAGGCTGCAATATTCTCATATTCCTTCATTTTTAGTTGTTCGAGCTGACCTCTATAAGTTTGAAGATTTTCTCTTTGACTTTTGTATCTCCTTCATAATTATTTCGAAGCTTGTCCCAAATCTCTTTAGCAAATTTACAATGTGCAAATTTCGTGAATACCATTTCACTAAGACCATTCAAAAGTGCATTTGTGGATTTGGAATTATTTTGACCAAGTTTCACTGCTTTGTCATTTGTTGGTGGAATTGTTGGTGTTGTGTATCCATCTATAATTGATTTCCAAATTTCAAATCCCTGTGCCTATATATGTCTTCATCCTTATGCTCCAAAAAGCATACTTCTGTCCATCAAACCGTGGTATTCCATTTTTATACAAGTTGTTTCTCTCCATGATCTACCTTTCAATGGTTAAATTAATTTCTCAAGAAACTCGCTCTGATACCAATTGTTGGGTTACTGAGATGGGGGTGAATCAGTAAAAGTGCAATTATAGTCCTTTTTAACCAAATAATCCAAGTGTTATTTCAATGTAGAATTATTATCGAATAATGAGCAATAAGAAATGAACAATCACACACATACACAGTACACCAATGTTTTATGTGGGAACCCAAAGCGGGAGAAAACCATAGAATGATTTTTCTTATATGTCTTCAAGAATTACATTCATTGGAAGCACCAACTTGCTTTGTTTTCTAGCTGTAACTAGAAGGTGGCTCCAACCCCCTAGTTTCTCAGGATACAACTTGAGGGAAGCTCCAACTCCCTAGTTCTCTGGCTACAACTAGAAGGAGGCTACAACCCCCTATGTTCTTCGGCTACTACCAGAAGGTGGCTACAACCACCTGTCCTTGCCCTGTCCAACCGCCTTAAAGTATAAGTAGGATGATGGAACCACTGACAACTTGTCACTATGAGATATACTTATGTACAACTGTATCAACCTGTCACTGTGAGATACACTGTTGCACAACTGTATCAACCTGTACCACTGACCTATATCCAATCTGTACAACTTCCCTATAATCAATTTGTACCTGAACTGAACATGTATCTACAAAAATACATAAATTACGAGACCTGTAGCGCTATAGCCCATGTATGTACGCTCCCTATCTGTTATGCAACATATGTATGTATGTTCCCTAACTGTTATGCAACTTGTGTATGCCTTCTGAAAACTAGGGTTTCCTTTTTCTTGAAAAATTCTAGCCCTCTGTTACTTCCTTCACATAGATTTGTAACCTGTCACTATATCTAGACTGTAACTGTACCCTATGCATGCATCCTCATATGTAACCTTTACTCAAGGAAAATATGTCTCTCTCTAGTCATGTGCCACATAGGTGTGTGTAATCATGAACAAGTATAATATCATTCCAATGATCTTATTCATCAAACCCTTTCTAATATTCAGCCTCTCAATACATCAACTACTACACAAATACAAGCTCACAACCATGTACCATATAAATCCTTAGCCATATGCCAAGAAATACAAGATGTGCCTCACAAGAAGTATCAATGATGAACATACCAACACTGTATTTTGTAGATATGACTTATACAGAAGATCCCATGTAGCCACTAGTATCTCTAGGGAGAATCCTCAAATCTCCTTTTCCATTCCTCATGGATAGATCAAAATCCAACTATTCATAGAAATAAGACATACCTTTTGAACCAATGGATGGATCTGATTTATCTGAGCACTTGTTGGCATAGGGGCAGACCCAGGGTTTAACTCAAAGAGCGCACCAATAAGCCCTAACTACTGGCCCTTTTGGAAACACATGTGAAGCAGATGCAGTCTCACCCAAAGTAGCTATGGAGGGGTTGCAGGACAAAGATTTACACAACCAAAGGGAATACCAAGTGGATCTAATACAGGAGCAATGCAACATTTATATATCACTTACCAGTTCAGATCTACTCCGCAGAACTATCTATTAGATATAACATAGTAATGAAAATAGTAGTATATCACATGGAAAAGAACAAAGCATCAATCACACACACAACACAATATATACGTGGTTCACCCTCTCTCTAGGGCTACATCCACAGAACTGTGCTTTATAATATATTAAGATGAAGCATACAATTCTTGTCTGTGCTCTTAGCTAGAAGATCTTCTTTCTTCTCCTTTCTTTCTCTCTTTCTCCCTTCCCTGCACACCTAGCTGTAGGGTTGATCTTCACACCCAGCTAAAGATCTTACAATACTTGAAGTATCTCACAATATAATGGTCCTCTCTCACTAACAATATCTCCACATAAAATAATCGAACCCATCCCAGGTCCTCTTGAACTTTATTTATACATTAAAATAGTTTCGTCGACAACCTTAGGCCGAGACCTAAGTGTCAAAACCCTAGATACCAAAACCCTAGGTGTCTAAAACCCTAGGTCAACTTGACCTGTGTTTTCAGGGCTTCGCCAACCTGTCTTTCCTTTCTTCTCGTGAAGTGCTCCAAATCATCCAACGATATATTTTTCCGCTTGCTGAGTTGTCCATGATCCATCTTCCTTGTTTATCTTTCATCGTTGATCTCTACGTCCAACATCTTGCTTTATCTTACTTCTCTCCATACTTCGACCCAGTAACAGTCACTGTGTCTTCCGTGCAATTCACATTTTTCCTTTTATTCCTTGATCTTCGCTTGCTTCCATAACCAAGGGCCAACAGGCCCCCAACACTCACCTGTGACTCATCTCGAGGCACTTTAGATCTCAACTCCCTGTTTTACTTCAACTTCAGACTACGTAGGGCAACCTTTCGTTCCATTTCTAGTCCTCCCTTCCTTCCTTGTGTAGACTGTCTTTTTTGTGTCTGGTACCTAGTTTCAACTGCACCTGGTACCTAAACCCTTTTCCTCATGCTTTTACTAAGAGCTATGAGGCAGCTGGTTGTCATAGTACAACTTCAGTCGGCTCCTGTTCACCAAACCTTCCTTCCATTCTCCATTCAAAGTATTCAACTACACAACTCCTCCTTCTATAGCGTAGGCAACCTCATATGGCCCAAGTCAATGTGTTATGAACTTCCTAGTATGCTTCATCAACTTACTGTCATATACCAGTACCATATCACCTTGCTTAAATACCTTCTTCTTGATGTGTCTATCATGGTAGGCCTTCTCTGTTTCCTTTTGTACTTGCTGATGGAATCTTGCAATGAATATATCTTCTTCCAGTTCGACCAACTATGCAAGCCTCTCTCTAATAGTTCCAGTGTCATCCATATCTATAAAGGAAACAATTCGTAAGCTAGGTACCAAATATTCCATTGGGACAACGAATTCAAGACCATACACCAGTTTGAATGGAGTCTACATTGTTAGCTTCTTACAAGTGGTTCTATAGGCCCATAATACTGTTGGTACTCTTAAATCTCAGTCATCCCTGTTCACACTAAAAATATTCGTCAGCATTGTCTCCAAAATATTGTTGAATGCTTCGACTATCCCATTCATTTGTGGATGGTAAGGTGTGCTCTTCTGATGATGAACTATAAATTCCTCAGTCAAGGCTTCAATTGTTTTATTAATGAAATGTGTGACTTGATCGCTCATAAGGATCTTCGGGCATCCAAACCTAGTTATGATGTCATCAAATATGAAGCACGCAACTACAGTGGCACTACAGTCCTTAACTGCTATTGCTTTAGCCCATATGGTCAAGTACTATGTCACAATGATTATGTACTTTTCTCCTGTGCGCTTCCCTGGTGGGTTAATAGGTCCCATGAAGTCAATAGCCCATTTCTCAAATTCTTGTAGGGTCAGTTGTGGTGCTAACAACATTTCATCTCTTCTGGATGGTTTTCCAACTCTTTGGCATACATCGCAAGCTCTGTAATAGTCCTTAGCATCTTTGTGTAAGGTAGGCCACCAAAGGCTAGCTCTAAGAACCTTCTGTGCAGTTTCTTTCCCTGCATAGTGTCCTCCTGCAATTCCTTTATGGGCTTCGATGAGGATCAATGGTCGCTCTGTCTCCATAACACACCTCCTTAGTATCTCATTGGGTCCCATCTTGTATAGCTGTCCAACTATAAGTGAAAAGTCTGCAGTGCGCACTACTAGTTGTTTCTTCTGGGTGATTGTATATTCACTAGGTGCCATTCCTGTTGACAGGAACTGGACTATTTCTACAAAGTGGTCATCAATATTTCTAATGGCTAGCAACTATGCATCTGGCAGTGTATCCTCCAAACTATTAGTCTCTTCTCCATGTTCCAACCTTGACAAGCGTTCAAGACCTTTGTTCATTCTTCGTGGATTAACCACGATCGCAAAATCATATTCTTAAAATAGAAGAAGCCATTTGCATATTTCCCCCCCCAACGCTGGCTTGTTGACTAGGTATTTCAATGTAGAGAGATCAGTAAAAATTTTAAAGTGTCCTCCCAACAAGTAGTGGTGGAACTTCTGCAGCGCATACACCATGGCTAACCCTTCTCTCTCAGTGGTGGTGTAATTAATCTCTGTTGTGGATAGTTTCCTGCTAGCAAAGGATAATAGGTGGTTGATGTCTCCTGTTCCCGGTTTTGATAACACAAATCCTAATGCAATAGAAGATGCATCGACATGCACATGAAACTCCTTGCTCCAATCTAGAAAAACCAGAACAGGCGCAGTGACCATTTTCTTTTTCAGCGTGTCGAAGATCTACTAACATTCTTCAGTATAGTGAAATTGACAGTCTTTCTTCAAAAGCTTCTCCATGGGTGTTATAATCTGGGCATAGCCTTTAATGAAATTCTTGTAATATCCAGTGTGTCCCAGTGCAATGCGTAGCTATTTGAATGAAGTAGGAGGAGGTAGATCGACTATGATGGAAATTTTAGACGGATCTACCAACAATCCCTTCTTGAATACAATATGACCTAACAACACTCCAAATGGTGAAAAGAAAATGCACTTCTTCAGGATTAAGGCAATATGACACTTCCTGCACTTGTCCAATATTAGCCTTAAACATTTGATATTATTTTTCAATAAACTAAAGAAAGTCCAATCATCAAAGTATGCTTCTAGAAACTTATGTAGAAACTCCTTGAATTCATTAACCACCACCTTGGAAAAGATGGCTTGAGCATTCTTCAATCTAAAAGACATTACTGTATATTGGTAGGATCCCCATTCTGTGGAAAACATGGTCTTATGGCGATCTTCCTTGGCAATCTAGATCTGATGGTATCCTGAAAATCGATCTGTAAAAGAGTATACCTCCTGGTGTCCTACATTATCTAACACTTCGTCAGTGAATGGTGTAGGGAAGGGGTCATGCAAAAATGCATCATTCATCTTCCTGAGATCTACATAGATCTTGATCTCTCCTGTCTTCTTGTCTTGGACCACCATAAATATAATCCATTTTGATTCTTCGACAGGTTCTATAATCCCTGCTTCCAACATTCTGTCAAGCTCAATCTTCACTTTCTCCTTATATTTAGGGTTCAATATGTAGGGTCTCTGTTTGACTAGTCATGCATCTAGTTTCAAAGGGATCATCATCTCTACCATAGACCCTTTAATGCCCTTCATATCAGTGAACTTGATTGGAAACAAGTCCTGATACTCATGTAGCAATTATGTGATCTTTTCAATAGTGGCAACATCCCAATAATCTCCAACATTTGCAAGCTTCAGTGTTTGTTTTGTACCAATATTGATTTTCTTGATCTTGATAGGCTGTCCAATAAATGGTAGCTCAACTCCTTGTCCTTCCACATCTCTCTGGCCCTTTGTTTCTGTGATGTTCACCTTCCTAGTATCATCGTCTTCCTCAGTATTGATGTTGTAACAGCCTTGCATTTTCTAGAGAGGTGCAGTCCATTTTTCCTCTTCTTGTTCCAAAGGGAGGCTAGGTGCCTCCTCGAACACTTTGTGTCTTATGACTTGCAATGCTTGATCTACTATAGGATATTGGCTTTTGAATAAAAAGGCAGTGACAAAGTTCTGAGTCATACCTTCCCAATCTGTAGTGATGAGGTGCATCTCTTCTTGAAGGTACCAATTGATAGGGGTTGTGTCCAGCATGTTAATGAATTTGTGCACCCACTTCTCTTGAGGAATGTTGCTCCATTATTCCTCGCAACTTCGCACATGGTCCTTCGGACAAATCCGACCTATGTTTCTAAGTTTGCATCCTTCTACTTGCTCTGAGAACCATGTTGTCATCAGAGTACGACAGTGTACCCATTCTGTACTGTTTTTTTTGTCTGTCCCCCACCATCTTGCTGGTGTGGCTTTCAAGGCCTCATCCATTGCCAACAATCGTTTTTGCATTGGTACACTTTCTTCAAAGTCCGACAAGAAGGTTTCTAAAGGGTTCAGACCATCAAAGGTGGGTAAGTTACTTACTGTTGTATCGATCCAACATACTTCCCTAGTTAATATAGCACATCTCCTTGTAGATACTTCATACATTTTGTTCTTCCAGTTCTCTAGTGCTTCTTATGAATCTAAGGAACATGCATTGTCACTTCGCTAGCTCAAATTTCCATCCACCGTAGGATTAATGTAATCCCATTGTCTGGTTGTTAATTTGTATATGTTTTCTAGTTCATATGCGCAGTCTTCTTCTCTGATGGGATCTGTGTATCATCGACCTTCATAAAGATCTAAAGGTGCAATGATCCTAAGTCCATCTCCTTCAAACATCATTTTTCTTTTCTTTAAATCGACCACAGTGGAATTATTGAAAGCTCAATCAATTCCTAACAGTGCAGGGTAAGGACAACTATCATCAACTATCTCAATTACCTCAAAGTCTACAAACGTCCTCACTCTGTCGATGTCCATAGGGACATGTTCCAATATTCCAAAGGGGATTAAAGCTTCTTGGTTATCCATCCTAAGTCTGATAGGAGAATAGATCAACTTAGGTTTTCCCATCAGTGCTCAGGTTTGCTTTTTCATGACATTGACCTCCGACCCTAAGTCGAGGACCACATAGTCTATAGCATACTCTCCATTCTAAGAATTCCGTTGTAGTTCCTTATTTGTCTTCTCTTCTTAGATAGTTTATGTATTGTTTTATTTAGTAAAGGATCTACCCTTCCCATATCATACTGTTTGACCAAATTTTGTAGTTCTTGTATGGCTTTCTCATCTTTAATCAGCTTTATAAAGTTATACAAGAAACTGACAATTTTACTTGCCTCTTTTCCATCTTCTGGAGAAGTAGACTGATCAAATTCCAGAGGCATTCCACATTCTCTTAATTTTGGTTGTGTCTTCAATGAAGAACCTTGGTCTCCCCTGAATTCTCTTCTTGCCTCCTCGAACATTTGTTTTTCTTTCTTTGTATCAAAAGTTTGTGTTTTTTCTGCAGCTTTCCTGAATCCTGATTCTTTTGTAGTCTTTCCTTGGATTACTCTATCCTCTCCTGTAACAATGCCTCCTCGAGTGAAAAAAAAGACTATAGGGTATGCTTTGCGAGGTTATGATTTGATTAATTGTATTTGCGGGTTCTTTTGAGGTCCCCATTTCTCCTGAAGTTTAGCCAGCAATGTTGGACATTCCTCGATAACATGCTCGAAGGAGTTGCAATAATTGCAAGTGGTACAAGGGTTTTGACAACCCCTTTCCAAGTGTCCTGGATATGCACAGTTATAAAAGATTATCTTTCCTCAACCTCGACCCATACCTCCTCTTCTTCCTCTTCCTCATAATACACCACGAGGGTTGAAGTTTTCTCTCCCAAGGGAGTTATACTACGTAGTGTTTCCTTCTTGCTATACTTCACCTTGAATTTTGTATATATCCCTTGATCATTCATTCATGAGGTCGTAAGACCTAAAATCCCTATCATCATGCCCCATGGACTTATAGAATGTGCAATACAAATTTGTGGGTGTTTGAACATATTTTTTCATGTAATAGCATTCACCAGGGCGATGTCTATTTCTACATACCTCGCACCAGGGTAGGGTAACTTGCTTCAAAGGACTCAGATCTCTAGAGGCCAAGTATTTATGGAATAGGGAATAATGTTCCGTGTCATGGCCTTTTGATTTTCATATGACACACCAGATATCTTCCCTTGTCTTTCTTCATATCTTTGACCTACAGAGACAAACTAGTTAGATGACTCAAGATTTGACTCATACTTGAACTAGATTCTCCCATAGGGGTTGATTCTAGCTTCATGGCAATCTCCAATGCCTCATCCTGCGAAGCAATCTTCTGTTGCATCAGAGGAAATCTGATGTGTGGTAAGAGAGCAATAATGAACCATTCCTTGTTCTTCTCATCTGGGATCTAGAAACTCAAGTGGCCCGTCAAGGTTTTAAACCTCTGATCGAACTCCCATACCGGTTCAACTATTCTCTGCTTGATTTATTTTAGTTCTATAATTCATTGCGACTCTGAATTGGGTATATTGAACTCAACAATTAGTGTGTTCTTGATTTCATTTAGCAGTTTAGGCTAGGAAATTCCCTTAACAAACTTCATGTACCAGCTGAGTGCACGGTCTCTTAGGGTAGTACTAAACTGATCTCGTTTGACAGCTTCGTCGGTGATGTTCTTAATGCTCCATATGGCTTCGCATAGAAACCAGTGTTGATTAGGATCTTCAGATCCATCTCCTTTGAAGGTGGGTAACCTCATCTCATCTGTGATAGATCTTCCTAGGTTTTCTGACTGAGTAGGTGTTGGGATACTAGTGACAGTGTTGTGAACGCTCGGGTGACTCTAATTAATCTGATTGCTTAATGTTGTTGAATCAAAAAGAGGGGTAATAGTACTTACTTCAACAATCTGCGTAGTTCCTGAAGCTTTTGGATCTTCTCGATGTGGTTCTTCAACTTTCCCTTCCTCTGGCCCAACGGACTCTGAATGCTCTTCATCCATCAGATCCGCCTCTTCTCCATTGTAGAAACCCTCGTCCCTGTAGTTCTTCTTAAACAGGTCTTCAAGAGGAACTTCTCTAAACACTCTCCCACTGCGTGTTTGTCTGATCTTTGTGTCAATGTCGTTGTCTTAGTTCTTGAACATTATCTCTTCAATCCAGTAGACTACTGTATCTTCAAGATGTTCTTCTCATGCAAAAAAATCTTGATCTTCAACTTCAGAAAATGTAAAAATTTTCCTCTAGGTCCCTTAAATAAATATCTCTCTGCTTGGCTATATGATTCTACTCCGTCAACAACAAACTCAGTGATATACCCTCCAATGGTACTATCAAACCAATCATCTACTTCTCTTGACATGGCGTTATCAACTCTCCAGACCTTCTTGATTAGAGCCGATGTCCAAACAATAGGAGGTCTAGATCTGATCTCAAATTAGGTATCTGCTAGCCTAGCTAACCACTCATATAGCTCCTTATGAATCCCTCCAAATAAAATCTTGTGTATATCAGTAAAGATATATATTTCCAGCCAATCTTTTGTACTAAGATTAGGGTTCTTGTTCTGGGCTTCAACGAAGTCCTTTTCTTGATCTTCTATCCACTTCTGAATCTCTTTCTTTGATGGAAACCACCTTGACATTCCCTCAATAATATTCCTATCCTAGCAACAGAACCATTTGTTGGCACAGGGGCATGCCCAGGGTTCATCTCCAAGAGCGCACCAACAATCCCTAACTACTGGCCCTTTTGTAAACACTTGTGAAGCAGATGCATTCTCACCTGAAGTAGCTATGGGGGGGTTGTAGGACAGAGATGTCTACAGTCAAAGGGAATACCAAGTGGATCTAATACAAGAGCAATGAAAAATTTATATATCACTTACCAATTCAGATCTACACACCAGAACTATCTATCAGATCTAAGACAATAATGTAAATAGTAGTATATAACATGACAAAGAACAGAGCATCAATCACACACACAACACAAGATATACGTGGTTCACCCTCTCTCTAGGGCCATGTCCACATAACTATTCTTTATAATATATTAAGATGAAGCATACAATTCTTGTCTGTGCTCTTAGCTAGCATATATTCTTTCTTCTTCTTTCTTTTTCTCTTTCTCCCTTCCCTACACACCAAGATGCAGGGTTGATCTTCACACCCAGCTAAATATCTTACAATACCCGAAGGCTCTCACAATACAATGGTGCTCTCTCACTAACAATATATCCAGATAACATAATCAAACCCATCCGAGGTCCTCCTAAACTTTATTTATACATTACAATAGTTTCACTGACAGCCTTAGGCCGAGACCTAAGTGTCAAAACCCTAGATACCAAAACCCTAGGTGTATAAAACCCTAGGTCAACTTGACCCGCATTTTTAGGGCTTCGCTAGCCTGTCTTTCCTTTTTTCTCACGTGGTGCTCCAAAGCATCCAACGGTAGATTTTTCCTCTTTCTGAGTTGTCCACGATCCATCTTCCTTGTTGATCTGTCATCCTCGATCTCTATGTCCAACGTCTTTCTTTATCTTACTTCGCTCCATCTTTTCTTCTCTTTTGCTCACTTCGACCCAATAACAATCACTATATCTTCTGCGCAGTTCGCATTTTTCCTTTTCTTCCTTGACCTTCACTTGCTTCCATAACCAAGGGCCAAAAACACTTTAGACCTTCTTTGGAGCTTGATCTCAGAATCTAGAACCTCTGCATATTCATCTTCTCAAGTTTCCATGGCTTTATCAACATGTACTCACCCTATACACAACCAGCCCACGTATGTACGCACCCTATACACAGACAGCTCACATACATGTACACACCCTATACACAGCCATCCTGCATATGTACACACCCTATTCATAGACAACCCACATACATGTACTCACCCTATACACAGATAGCCCGCGTACGCCTCGAAAAATAGGGTTTTTTGTATTCGTTGTAATTTCAAGAATTTTTCCGTCAACCCTTCATGCTACCTCAGATGTTCGCCACTTCAGATGTATCCACAAGTATTTACAATAATATTTACACAATAAAATAGATATACAATATGTACAAGTGTGTCCTTAATGAGTGAGATTTTTCTCTTATTTATATCTTCTCCATTTAAAATAATTTCTTTTGCAATACACTTTGACTCTTGGGGAATTCTATAAGACTCATGAGGGTTCTCCAATTTCATATGGTCATAACTCTCTAACCGTGAGGAGTTATGTGACGTTCCACATACCACCAGAAATGGAATGACAAGAACTATGCATCTAGGATAGTTTCACTGACAAATTCAATGTCATTCATCTCAGTATTACACAATTAAGAATGGGTTCTCTAACCATACTTCTAGGATAAGTCAATCCGTAAAGTGTCTTCCCGTGAGGGATTTTACCATAAGGGGACCACTTTGGAGTTCATCCATCTGTACTTCTTATCAACCATGACAAGACAATAATGAGTCATCTTTACATCAAACAAACTCGGGTCCATTAACCAAACCATTTTTCTATTGGGATTTCTTCAAAGGTTGAAATCAATGACAACCAACCTTAATCAATGCAAACCACATCCCAAATCATTTTGGGGACTCTTGGCCAATTTCTCCTAAGGACATAAAATCCTAACGGAGCAACATTTTTGAGTTCAGTGAGATGTTGCAAGCTTGTTTAGGCATGGATTAGGTGACCACTTTATCCATCCACTCCTGAGGGATGGTTTCATAAATTGTACCCCTTAATCCAAATGTTGCATTGCTTCAAACTGAGCAAAAAAAGTTCTTGTAATCAATGATTAAAGAAACTTCCGAGGCATGGCACCCAGGATTGAGGGGTGCTCTAGATGAAATACTATCCCATTAATCCATCAGATTCGACAGCTCCTCAATCTTAGTCTCGGTTTTCATTTTATGACCAGTTGCAAGTCTCAACCCAAACCATTTCAGGGACTCTTGGCCAATTCCTCCTCGGGGCATAAAAACGTAATGAAGCAACATTTTTTATTTCCATGAGATGTTCCAATATTTTTTAGGCATGGAATATGTGAACACTTTTTTCATCCGCTCCAGAGGCATGGTTTCATAAATTGGACCCCTAAATCCAAATGTTTCATTGCTTCTTACTGAGAAAAACCCTAGTTCTCAAAATCGATGAAAAAAACAACTTTCGTGGGATTGGACCCAGGAGTGAGGGGTGCTCTAGATGAAATCATATGCCAGGAATCCAACGGAGACGATGGTTTCTCAATATGAGTCTTTATTTTCATTATATGCTCAGTTGCAAGTAGCATCCCAAACCATTTTGGGGACTCTTGGCCAATTCCTCCTCGGGGCATAAAAGCCTAACGAAGCAACATTTTTGAGTTCTATGAGATGTTGCAAGATTTTTTAGGCATATAACACATTTTCCATCCACTCTTGAGGCACGATTTCATAAATTGGACACCTTAATCCAAATGTTGCATTGCTTCAAACTGAGAAAAACACTAGTTCTTGACATCAATGAGTAAAGCAACTTCCGAGGCATGGCACCCTGAATTTAATCCATCGGAGTCGATGGTTCCTCAATTTGAGACTCAATTTTTATTTTATTCCTAGTTGTAAGTCCCATCCCAAACCATTTCGGGGACTCTTGGCCAATTTCTCCTCAGGGCATAAAATCCTAACAAAGAAACATTTTTGAGTTCCGTGAGATGATGTAAGATTTTTTAGGCATGGAAAAGGTGACCAATTTTTCCATCCTCTCCCAGGACATGGTTTCATAGATTGGACCCCCTAAATCTAAATGTTGCATTACTTAAAATTGAGCAAAACACTAGTTCTTGTAATCGATGAAAAAAATAACTTCCAAGGTATTGGACCCGAGAGTGAGGGGTGCTCTAGCTGAAATACTATGCCAAGAATCCAACGGAGACAACAGTTCCTCAATCAGAGTCTCAGTTTTTGTTATATTCCCAGTTGCAAGTCGCATCCCAAACCATTTCGAGGACTCTTGGCCAATTCCTCCTCGAGGAACAAAAACCTAACGGAGCAACATTTTTGAGTTCCATGAGATGTTGCAAGCTTGTTTAGGCATGAAATATGTGACCACATTGTCCATCCTCTCCTGAGGCATGGTTTCATAAATTGGACCCCTAAATCCAAATGTTGCATTGCTTCTTACTAAGCAAAACCCTAGTTCTCAAAATCGATGAAAAAAACAACTTTCGAGGGATTGTACCCAGGAGTGAAGGGTGCTATAGCTGAAATCCTATGCCAGGAATCCAACGGAGATGAAGATTACTCAATCCAAGTCTCGGTTTTTGTTATATTCTTAGTTGCAAGTCACATCTGAAACCATTTCGAGGACTCTTGGCCAATTCCTCCTCAGGGCATAAAACCATAATGGAGCATCATTTTTTAGTTATGTGAGATGATGCAAGATTGTTTAGGCATGGAATAGGTGACCACATTTTCCATCCTCTCCCGAGGCAAAATTTCATAAATTGGACCCCTTAATCCAAATGTTGCATTGCTTCAAACTGAGCAAAACACCACTTCTCAAAATCAATGAGTAAAGCAACTTTAGAGGCATGGAACCCGGGGGTGAGGGGTGCTCTAGCTAAAATCCTATCCCAGTAATCCATTAGAGTCGAATATTCCTCAATCCAAGTTTCTGTTTTCATTTTACGCCCAGTTGTAAGTCACATCCCAAACCATTTTCGAGACTCTTGGCCAATTCCTCCTCAGGGCATAAAAGCCTAACAAAGAATCATTTTTGTGTTTTGTGAGATAATGGAGCCTTTTTTAGGCATGGAATAGGTGACCACATTTTCCATCCACTCCAAAGGCATGGTTTCATAAATTAGACCCTTAAATTCAAATGTTGCATTGCTTCTTACTGAGAAAAAACCTAGTACTTGAAATTGATGAAAAAAATAACTTCCAAGGTATGGGACCAAGGAGTGAGGGGTGATCTAGCTGAAACCCTATCCCAGGAATCCAACAAAGATGATGGTTTCTCCATCCAAGTCTCGGTTTTCATTATATTCCCAGTTTCAAGTCGCATCCCAAACCATTTCGGGGTCTCTTGGTGAATTCCTCCTCAGGGCATAAAAACCTAACAGAGAAACATTTTTGAGTTCCATGAGATATTGCAATCTTGTTTAGGCATGGACTAGGTGACCAAATTATCCATCCACTCCCGAGGCATGGTTTCATAAATTGGACCCCTAAATCCAAATGTTGCAATGTTTCAAACTGATCAAAACCCTAGTTCTTGAAATCGACGAGTAAAGAAACTTTCAAGGCATGGCACCCGGGAGTGAGGGTGCTCTAGTTGAAATCTTATGCCAGGAATCCAACGGAGATGATAGTTCCTCAATACAAGTCTCAGTTTTCATTTTATGCCCAGTTGCAGGTCGTATCCCAAACCATTTTGGGGACTCTTGGACAATTCCTCCTTAGGGCATAAAAACCTAACGGAGGAGCATTTTTTAGTTCCGTGAGATGTTGCAAGCTTGTTTAGGCATGGAATTGGTGACCACATTGTCCATCCACTCATGAGTCATGACACCTGGGAGTGAGGGGTGATCTATCTACAAGGAATGCAAAGGAAAGGCATGACATAACATGGCAAGGCAAGGTATGATATGGAAAGACATGGTATGGAAAGACAAGTCATGGAAAGTGAATGGAAGACATAGAATTGAAAGGCATGGTATGGAGGGTCATGGCATGGAAAGGAATATCATACGATAGCAATGAATGGCATGGAAAGGCATGGAATGGCATGGAATGTAATGACATGGCATGGCAACGATTGACATGCAAAGGCAAGCCATGTCATGACATGGCAAAGTATGGCATGGTATTGAAAGACAAGGCCAGGCATTGCAAGGAATGGTATGGAGGGGCATATGGCATGGAAATTCATACCATATGATAGAAAGGCATGGCATGGAAATGAAAGGCATGGCATGGCATGGCAAGGCAAGGCATGGCATGGCAAGGAAAGGCATGACATTTCATGGAAATACAAGGCATGGCAAGGCAAGGCAAGGAATGCAAAGGCAAGGCATGGCATGGAATGGAAAGGCAAGGAAATGCATGGCATGGAAATACAAGGCACTACAAGGTATGGCATGGCAAGGCATGCAAAGGAAAGGCATGCAAAGGCAAGGCAAGGCATGCAAAGGCAAGGCATGGCATAGAAAGGCAAGGCATGATATGAAAAGGCATGGCATGGAAAGACAAGGCATGGAAATTGAATGCAAGCCATGGTATGAAGAGGCATGGAAAGGAAAGGCATGCCATACAATAGCAAGGCATGAAATGGCATGGCATGGAACGATAAGGAATGGCATGGCATGGCAAGCGAAGGCATGGAAAGGCAAGGCATTCAAAAGTCAAGGCATAGAATGGCATGCCAAGGCAAGACAATGCATGGAATGACAAGGGAAGGAAATGCATGGCATGACAAGGCAAGGGATGGCACGGAAAGGCATGAAAAGGCAAGGCATGACATGGCATGACATGGAGAGGAAAAGAATGGAAAGGCAAGACATGGCATGACATGGTAAGGCAAGGAAATGCATGGAAAGAAAATTTAATGCAAGGCATGGCACTGCAAGGAATGCAAAGGAAAAGCATGGAAAGACATTGAATGACATGGAAAGGCAAGGCAAGGCAAGGCAATACACCTTGAAACCTTTTATTACATTTTTGTCAGAATTTCCAACCCTTTAGGGCTTGATGTATTGAATTTTTTCTTTGGAAGGATTGACATTTGGATGTGGGCTAGTTGAATGAGTATCAAGAGCATGTTCAAAATTACCTATAAACATTAATTCTCAAAGGATCTTTGAAGCATATTACAATGGGCCAAAATGTCCTAGAAAAATATCCATTTGTGAAATATAAGAGAAGAAGACATATAGACCAATTAACTCTCAAAGGATTTTTATAGGCAAACATAATCATATATAGAACAAAATGGAGAGGGTTGGCACTTACGGTTATGTAATAGAATTTACTATTGATAGTTAAAATGTATAACACATTTTTTTTACAATCTTTACTAACGTTTATTGGAATTGTTGCATGTTTTACAACATTGGAATGACTTCTTATTTGTAACTTATTTTAAATTTTATTATGGTATGTGTACTTTGATATGATGTAATATGATTATGGTTTTGTTTCATATGTTGTAATATTAGAAATACAACAAAAAAAATAGATATTGCATGAAATAAATAATAACTTTTCATTTTGAATGTTCTTTTTTGTAGAACACAGGTCTTCCAGAAGATCTAGTTGATCCTCATGAGATAGATCCATATCATAATGGGTCTGATACTGACACAGGAGATGATGATGAAGAGGCAGATGAAGAAGACACTGTGAATGACGATGATGATGACCACATTGATGATGATCAATATAATGATGATGATCTAGTTGTTGGTAGTAGCCAATGACATTGAACATATAGAATCCAATATTGATCATTGTTGATATATCGTTATGATGCCTATTTTCATGTTTAATATCATATGTATCATTTTCACATGCAATACCATATTATGGAGTCTTATCATTTTGACATTTATCATTTTGAATTATATCATTTGGACATATATCATCTTAACTCACGTTTATTGTTGACCATGTATCATTCTAACATGTTATTGATCTACTGTCATATTTGACTTTCACTTGTTGTAGTTATATATGATGATGATCTTATTAGTATTAAAAATATAAGTTGTTTGACATGATACTTATCTAATATTGAAATTAAATTGATATATTTGACTAGTTTAAATATAGATGATGATCATGTTATAATCATTATCTTGTTATTTTATATATACTGTATGTTGTAGATTTTATTTAGATGGAGATTTAATATGTTGTTAGTTTGTATGGATGTTCAGTTCCCTACAAATTATTTATAAAATATATCATACAAAATACTTCAAATGCAATATGACTTACTCTATAATAATATAAGTTTTTTAAGATGCATGATATATTTAACTAATTAAATTGAATTAAAAAAGTTAAATTACTAAATGGCAGTTAAAGGACACAACATGAGTTGTTAAAATGGAAACAAAATGTGGCTCTAAAATGGAAGTAAAACTCGACATTAAATTTGAAGCCATACTTGGAGCTATTTCAAGTAGGAAGCTAAACTGGTTGCTCAACAAGAAGCAAAACTGGATGCTAATTAAGAAGCAAATCCCAACACTAAAAGGAAGAAAACCCTAGACCTAAAAAAGAAGCACAACCAGAAGCTAAAAAGGAAGCAAACCTTGGAACTAAAAGGAAGCAAACCATGGAGCTAACAAGGAAGCAATTCTAGAAGAAAAAAAATATGTAATAATGGAAGCACATGTTGGCATTAATTTGGAAGCCAAAATAGAAGATATTTTCGATGCTACACTAGAAGAAAAACAGGAAGAATGATTAGGAGCTAAACTAGGTTCTAAACCAAGAGCTAAACTAGAAGCTAAACTAGGCGTTAAACCAAGAGCTAAACTAGGAGCTAAACCTGGAGCTAACCCATGAGCTAAACCAGGAGCTAAATTAGGAGCCACACTTGGAGGTAAACTAGGAGCTAAATTAGGCACCACACGTGGAGCTAAAATAGGCACTGAACTAGGAGCTAAACCAGGAGCTAAACTAGGTGCTAAACCATGAGCTAAACTAGGAGCTACACCTAGAGCTAAACTAGCCACTAAACCAGGAGCTAAATTAGGCACCACACTTGGAGATAAACTAGGCACTAAACTAGGAGCTAAACCAAGAGATATTTTGGGCATTATTTAGGGAGCTATATCTTAGTTTAGGCATTAAACTAGGTGCTAAATTAGGAGCAAAAATGGGCACTAAATTGGGAGTTAAAATGGGCGCTAAAAAGGGAGAAAAACTAGGTGCTAAAGAGGGAGAAAAACTTGTTGCTAAAGAGGGAGATAAATTAGGCTCTAAATCTGGTGCCCAAATGAACACATCATTTAGTGCCAATTTTTGTACCATCCCATCAACCCAATTCATGTCCTCAAATGCACTAAAATTCGACGCTAAACTAGGCACTAATGGAATGTTTTACTGTAGTGATGCTTTCCACGTGTCACCGTGTTCCATGTTTTTCAAAGATCATTTGTGCCAGTTAGTATATGACACATGTCACCCGTCAGATAGATCCATGTGTCCATTCCTTATTTTCTTCCACATAGCACCCCTTGGTGCTTAGTTATTGATGAAGACTCCGAGAGTTTTGAAATTCGGCATTAGGAAGGAATGAAGCTTGATGAAGGTGAAACCCCTAAAGCTCCAAAGAGTGGAGTAAATCCTCACCATTGATTGAGAGAGAAAACGTGGCACCAGATCCTATAGTCCCAGAGCTATTTTTTACCATTGATCTAAACAATGAATGAGGACCATCAAGCAGTGTGTCCTCTGGGTGTTTGGAATTTCGGTGTTTGGGAGATTAGAGGTGTGTAGGTGAAAAGTTCATCGAAGCCTAAAATTTCGAAGTCATATAATACGGAAGTGATGTGGCATGTTGATGTCACCTAGGGTGATGTGGACCACTGTATGCATTCCATGTGTCCATCGATTTCATGCATTTGACAGGTCATTTGTGCCAATGAAAATATGACATGCATCAACAGTTTATTAGGCCACATGTCACCTCTGTATTGTTGACACATAAAACCCTGGGTGCATCGTACTAAGTGAGTAATGCAATCGATGTCAATAAACCTATTTAAATAAACCCACAGACCTACAACAACCATTAGATATACAGATATATCTTGGAGATTTGGTTTAATATTCCAACGTAATATTAAAGTTCCAAACAATAATCAGATTTCAAATGTATAATGGTGTATTTCATAAAAATTGTGGGTCTTCCAAAGGTAAAGTCTACCACTGCGCTTTATAATCTTAGAAATGAATATAGATCGTCTGATCTACGATCATATTTCAAACTCAAAACAAAACTGTATTGAATTTAAATTATGGGTACAGGTCCCAACATTAACCCGTGTGCATATACAATCTCCGCAATGGATTATGATTGTCGATATCAGACCTCGATTGATTTTAAACCACACAATTTCAGATATACTAATTCTAACACGGAAATATTTGACAGAGGTTTTGAGCTATGGTCACCTGGGGAAGGGTTTTG
>ML861923.1:7558-31410 GCA_009831015.1 Picea engelmannii | reverse complement strand
TTCCTGCGCACCCAGCTGCAGGAATGATCTTCGCACCCAAATGAATATCTTACAATACCATAAGGCTCTTATACTTAGCACTTCTCTCTCACACAACAATAATCACTCATATCAATAACAAAACTAGAACGAACCCTCTTCCCTCATATAGGTTCTTATTTATACATTACAACAGCCTACCGACATCCTTAGGCCTAGGCCTAAGTGTCAAAACCATAGATACCAAAACCCTAGGTGTCTAAAACCCTAGGTCAACTTGACCCGCGTTTTCAGGGATTCGCCAACCTGTCTTTCCTTCCTTCTTGTGCGGTGCTCCAAAGCATCCAACGGTGGCTTTTTCCTCTTGTTGAGTTGTCCATGATCCATCTTCCTTGTTGATCTATCATCCTCGATCTCCTCTTCCAATGGCTTGCTTTCTCTTACTTCGCTCCATCTTTTCTTCTCTTTTTCTCACTTTGACCCAGTAACAGTCACGGTGTCTTCCACGTGGTTCACATTCCTTCTTTTCTGCCTTAATATTCACTTACTTCCATACCCAAGGGCCAACACGTCCCCAACCACCAACAGGTTGGGCAATGCCACTACTCTGACACTTCACTTAGCTCTGATACCAATTTGTAACATCCCCAGCCACTAACAGGTCGAGCAATGATACTGCAGAACATACACATATATATGGAATGCATTTTAATTAATTTAAAACAATCCACACATAATTACTACTACCATGAATATTCAATGGAATGGATAGTAATTCCACATGCAACAGAACACATGATACATTTCAAGTAACACAACATGCATAACATACACAATTAAGCACATAATGATACTTATCTTTTAACTGGAGTAAAAAACACCAAATACGTGAAAACCTTCCACGAACCTCCCAGCCATAGACCTCGCTGCTCATCACGCTCAGCAGTGGGTCACCCCCGAGCTAGGACTAAGCTCTACCCAAGGCAAGGGAATCCTAGAATGGGCTGAGGTTACAGGAAATTGCACATTACAATTGGAAGGATTCTCTCGAGGAGCCTTCTTACGCCCAATACTCACAGACTCTCATTCCCCACATGCCTGTTCCACCCTGAGAATATGCACCTTCATTGTTACATAGTACATCGGCTACTCCACTTCCCCTCTCAAGGTCTCGACAACAGGACGAATCAATAATTCTCAGAGCTCCGTAGCTGGAACTAGACTCTCTCTAGGAGAAAAACACTTCCCAACAAACTCTCTCACCTAGACAGAGCTACTCATAGGCCTGACAACCTGCCTCTTCAACCATGGGCCTGAAAACTCGCTTCTTCAACAACTTCCACTCAGTTCCAGCAAAATGAGGACAAAAACAAAGGTTCAATACAAATCAGGAAAAGGAAGCAACCCAAAAAATGGTTAAGGTACGAACTCAGTTTTGGAAGTGCAGATAGACTGGGTTCACAGGATACACAGGTCGGCCTTTTTCCCCAGTGAGTGGTTTCTCAAATGTGCGTGGGTATGCAAAGGTCGATCGCAAAGGCCAAAACAGGTTAGATGGCAGGTGGGGAATGGCAAGTGAACCCACAACACAATCTGACTCTTCAAATTTAACTGCATGCACCCAGGTCAACACCTGCCTTCCTAGATCTACATGCACTCCATTTAGCATTCGTTCCCTTTCCCGGAACTCAGGATAAGACATATCCCTTTAATCAGATTTTGGAAGAATAATAAATTATTATTATTCTCTTGGACTTAAGCCCCTAGACTTATCCCCTCTTTCCAACCTCTCATTCCCCCTCTCCCTTACCCAGCCTAGTGGAAGCTTAGTCCCCCATCATTCTTTCTTCGTGATCAGTCTACACACAACAATGTTTATATTTTATTAATGATCTGCATAATTACATATACAAAATCATGCTCATGTCCTTAAGCATCTAGGATCTATGATCTAATAAAAATATAAGTCTTCAGCTTATAAACACTTGGATCACCAACCTATAAACATAATTACAATTCATCAATATAAATCAGGCTTGTCCTTGGGTTATTACACCTATTATCTATGGACTCCCAAAATAGCATAAATAAAATATGCATCTAAGACTAATAGTCAACACTATTGGATCACCCACATACAAACATAAAGAAAATATGCCTCTAAGACTAATAGTCAACACTATTTGCACACCCACATACAAAGTGGCAAAGTTCCTTTCTTTGTAAAACACTATTGGCTCACCCACATACAAACTGATAAAGTTCCTTGCTAACAAACTTAAAAACTTAGTGGGGTAGACACAATTCTTTGTAAAGAACTCCACACATTTAATTGAAGACATCAAACATATAAGGTTGGATGAGGAGGATCTTCTTCTAAGTTTTGAAGTGGTTTTTCTTTTTACAAAAAATCTGATAGATGATGCAATAAAAACCATAAGTGAAATTAATGATGAGGACACAGCCAAACTAGTGACGATCCAGGTGGATATTGGTGGCCACCCACCTGTTCCATATTCCAACTAGCTCATCTGGACAATTTTCAGTTCAGTATGTTTCTCTTTAATGGCGAAAATTCTTTGTAATTATGGGTTATTCACTTATGAGGTTGTCCTGAAGCCCTACACAACATAAAGGTGGATGTTGGTGGCTTCCCACCTATTCGAACTGGCTTATTTTGGAAGTTTTCATGTCAATACATCTTTCTGTACTTCTGGGGTCATTTTGGGGCTCTAAACACTGTTTTCCTAGCTTGTCATAGTCAAACTATAGATAGAGTCAGAGTTTGATGGCATAATGCGTAGATATCTAAAATACCTTTCCAACGAGCTATCACGTGCCTAAAAGGGAGATAGTATGCAAAAGTTATGACCCCAGGAAGTTCATGTACTAACTTATCCCAACGGGGCCCACATGACTTTTGACGTTTCATCTCCCAGGGTTAGATTTTTGGATGTATAGGGTTTTGGCATTCAGGTTTATCATAAAAATATCCTTCAAAGCCTCATTGTAATCATCTTCTCACAAATGAGCGTAGTCGTCACATCTCTTCTCAGAGTTCCAACATTCTAGCGAGTCTTGCACTCTGTATTTTTACAGTCTCTGTACAATTCTTTCATTGATATAAATAATGTATTTTTGTATCTCTCTATTTCTAGAATTTTTCATGAATATTTCATTGTAATATCTCTGCTTTCATTTCGTTCCGAACATAATCTAGATCAATGGTATCAGAGTAGGTCGTTCTTGATCATTTTTCAGTGCATGTACCCAACGAGGTCCGACTATAGCCGGTTGGGTCTTGAGCTTGTCTCTCTTTAGGGAAATCACTCTCCTACGCCGAAGAAACTCTCGATGGCGACAAAAAATAAAAATGACGAAGAAAAAGATTATATTAACTTGTTGCTTGAGCAAGCTCTCGCGTGACAGAGGGACAAAATTATGGATAATTTTTCCCACATCCTTCAATGCTTGCCGATAGAAACGGGTGCATATTCATCAAACATATGCTTTGGAGGAACCTCTCCCTTCAAGGTACAAGTTAATTTTTATATTCCCGTATTTGAAGGTCAAATATATGCAGATACCTTATAAAAATGGTTAAATCTATTAGAAGGTTATTTCTCTGTTCAAATTTTTTTCGATAGGGAAACGATCACCTTCACACTCCTCATGGCTCTCCCCTATGTCAAACATTGGTGGGAAACTTCCTGGGATAAAAGTTCCACAGAGGAATCTAGAATATATGGGGCCAAGTCAACTTGGTATTTTTTTTTGGATGCAGTCAAGGAACAATACTACCATGTTGATAACTATGAATACCAGTACATGATATGGACCACATTGTGGCAAGAGAAGAGACAAACAATGTCGAAGTTCACAAATACTTTCCATACCTTGCACAACAAGTTGGGTATCAAAAACTCCGAGTGATATTTTGTTCTGAAATACAGTGGGGCTTTGCATAGGTACATCTAAACCGAAATGGATTTCCTAAACATCTCATCATTGGGAGTTGCCTATCGATATGCTATGAAAATCGAGCAGAAATTTAGGCACCAAAACAAATGGGAATTCGGGTTTGAAAATATGCAACAAACAAAGCGTGAAAAGGATGATCTTAACCAACAGCCTCTAGAAAACCAGTCCAAGACACAAGATAAGAAGGGTAAAGGAAATACGAAGAATGACAGTGGGAAGTGGTGTGACTTCCACAAAACCCCCTGGCACAACACCGATGAATGTCACTCAAAATAGTCATTGGTGGCTGAGGTCAAAGACACAGAGTCAAACCCTAATTCAGAATCCGATCCATAAAATATTGAAAATAGAAATATTATCGACGCAAACCCCATTGCTACTGTTGCGAACAAAACAATTCAACCATAAGAACCAGTAGATCCTGAAGAGGGGAAACACCTCTTCCATTCACAGATATGGGTGAAGGGGACCTCATTTCATTTCATTATTGACAACGACAGCTAGAAAAACCTCATCTCAGTTGACGTCGTCAAACAGTTGTGGTTGTTGACAACACCACACCCACAACCATACAACATCAGGTGGCTTCACTAGGGACGAGATCTCCATATCATCCAGCAGTGTCACTTGTCTTATGGAATCCATCCCTTCAAGGATGAAGTAGTGTGTGATGTTTCCCCTATTGATGCCCGTGATGTTGTTTTGGTCCAACCATATATGTGGAAACATCATGTTCTTTATGAGTCTAGACCTCATAGTGCAATTATTATTCTGGGAGGTCATCTTTATCAGATACCATAGGTAGTTTCGACTACTTTTCCACCAAAAAAGTGCCTCGAGTTAATCTCTCATACTGCAAAATTCATCCTCTTCATAGTATGTTCAAAGGATGTACAAAAAGCCACTACAACCACTGCATCCTCAACACCTTTTATCCAACATAAGAAGATTATAAAAGAAAAAGAAGATATTGTTTCTTCACCTTCAATGGTGCCTACATATCATCCTGTCAAGACCACATACAAGAGGTTGGAGGAACATATTCAACCCTGCCAGCAACAGGTTCGTGAAATCCTTTCACAGAACAAGCAACACAAATTCTCCAACAAGGAACACAACCCACCAACATTCAGATTCGTAAAATGCTTTCCCCTCTTCCATGGGAACTGAATGCAATGGAGACCATTTCTTCTTAATGGGTGAGTATTGATCTAGGTGGATATTGGTGGCCACCCACCTGTTCCATATTCCAACTGGCTCATCTAGACAGCTTTCAGTTCAACATGTTTCTCTGTAATGGGGACAATTATTTGTAATTATGGGTTCTTCAATTACCGGGCTGTCCTAAAGCCCTACACAACATCCAGGTTGATTTTGGTGACATCCCACCTTTTTCAACTGTCTTATTTTGGAATTTTCATGCCAATACATCTTTCTATACTTCCAGGTCTGTTTTGGGGCTCTAAACAATGTTTTTTTAGCTTGCCACAATCAAACTATGGACGAAGTCAGAGTTTTATGGAATAATGAGTAGATCTTGAAAATACCTTTCCAACGAGCTATCACCCGCCTAAAACAAAGATCGTATGCAAAATTTACGACCCCGGGAAGTTAATGTACTAACTTACTCCAACGGGGCCCACATGAATTTTGATGTTTCATCTCCTAAGGCTAGGTTTTTGGATGTATAGGGTTTTTCCATTCATGTTTATCATAAGAAATGACTTCATAGCCTCATTGTAATCCTGTTCTTGCGAATGAGTGTAGCCGTCACATCTCTTTTCAGAGATAAAGCTGCCACCATTCGGGCGAGTCTTGCACTCTGTATTTTTACAGTCTCTGTACAATTCTTTCATTAATAGAAACCATGTATTGATGTATCTCTTAGTTTCTGGCATTTTTCATGAGTATTTCATTGTAATATCTCTGCTTTCATTTCGTTTGGAACATAATCTAGATAAAGTGAAAGTTTGCTTCAAATCTAAGTATTTTAGCTTTTATGGAAGTACTTATGAACAAATAGAAGGTGTGGCAACGCTTGTTTGTGGTAATTGCTAATGTATATGGAGAAATATAAAAAATAATCTATTAACTCCTACCCTAAAAAGCTTAAAATATGGACAAGATATGTGGATGATACTCATGTAATTTGGCCACATGGAAGAGATAGCTTAATAGGTTTTTGGAACATCTAAATAACCAATCTGAAAGCATAAGATTTCCTAATATTCAAGAAGGAGGATGGATCTTTATCACACCAAGTCTATCAAAAAAAGACTCATACTAATGGTTACTTGTATGCTAATTCTCATCACCCCTCGGTGTAGAAATGCAGAATCATCAATACTATTGTCACCTGATCTTTCATAATATTAGACAAGGAACACATTGAGCAAGAACTGAAGAACCTAAAAAAATGTATTCAAAGTAAATGGATATAGTAAAAAATAATTTGATGGGGTTTTTTTCTTGAAATCTAAGTATTTTAGCTTTTATGGAAGTATTTATAAACAAATAGAAGGTGTGGCAATGTTTGTTTGTGGTAATTGCTAATTTATATTTGGAGAAATTTGAAAAATAGGCTATCAACTCCTACCCTAAAAAGCTTAAAATGTGGAGAAGGTATTTGATGATACTCATGTAATTTGGCCACATGGAAGAGATACCTTAATAGGTTTTTGGAACATCTAAATAACCAATCCAAAAGCATAAGATGTCCTAATATTCAAGGAGGATGTATCTTTATCACACCAAGTCTATTAAAAGAAGACTCATACTAATGGTTACTTGTATGCTAATTCTCATCAACCCCCAGTGTAGAAATGCATAATCATCAATATTATTGTCACCTGATCTTTCAGAATATCAGACAAAGAACACATTGAGCAAGAACTAAAGCACCTAAAAAGTGTATTCAAAGCAAATGGATAGAGTAAGAAAGAATTGGATGGGGTTGTTTGCTTGAAATCTAAGTATTTTAACTTTTATGTAAGTATTTATGAACAAATAGAAGGTGTGGCAATGTTTGTTTGTGGTAATTGTTAATTTATATTTGGAGAAATTTTAAAAATAAGCTATCAACTCCTACTCTAAAAAACTTAAAATGTGGAGAATATATGTTGATGATACTCATGTAATTTGGCCACGTGGAAGAGATATCTTAATAGGTTTTTGGAACATCTAAATAACCAATATGAAAGCATAAGATGTCCTAATATTCAAGAAGGAGGATGGATCTTTATCTCACCAAGTCTATCAAAAAAAGACTCATACTAATGGTTACTTGTATGTTAAGTCTCATCACTCCCTGGCGTAGAAATTCATAATCATCAATACTATTGTCACCTAATCTTTTAGAATATCAGATAATGAACACATTGAGAAAGAACTAAAGCACCTAAAAAATGTTTTCAAAGCAAATGGATATAGTAAGAAAGAATTTGATGGGTTTGTTTGCTTGAAATCTAAGTATTTTAGCTTTTATGGAAGTATTTATGAACAAATAGAAGGTGTGGCTAGGTTTGTTTGTTGTAATTGCTTATTTATATTTGGAGAAATTTTAAAAATAATTTATTGACTTCTACCCTAAAAATCTTAAAATGTGGAGAAGATATGTTGATGACACTCATGTAATTTGGCCACATGGAAGAGATAGCTTAATAGGTTTTTGGAACATCTAAATAACCAATCCGAAAGCATAATATGTCCTAATATTCAAGAAGGAGGATGGATATTTATAACACCAAGTCTATCAAAAAAAGACTCATACTAATGGTTACTTGTATGCTAATTATCATAACCCCCTAGTATAGAAATGCTAATTATAAGAAAAAAGATGAACCCTAATACCAAAAAATTTACTATATCATGTGAAGGATACTATTGATCCAAAAAAGAAAAATGGTGTATATTCAATACCTTGCTCCTTTGGCAAACAATACATGGGAGAAACCACGAGATCACTCCAAATAATTTTAAGTTAACATTGCAAAGACTTCAGAAACAACAGAATTAAGAAATCAATCTTGGTGGAACAGTCCCACAACAAGTCACCATATCTGCTTAGAAGATACAAAAAATATTGCAAGAATGGATCACTATTGAAAATTAAACTATGGAAAAGAAAAATACTATATGCTATGAAAATTGAATTAAATGAGAACAATTTAAACAGAGATGAAATTATAAAGCTAAGAAAAACATTGAAACATGTATGTCAAAAACTAAAATTAAACAATAATAATAACCCTAGTCATTATATGGTTTCTTAATATCTTTAAATAAAGGTTATTGCTATTACTATTTTACATTAAACAAACCATTCATTTGAGCTATTAAACTCATGAGGATGATCCACTGAAACTTTTGATAGTTTCTTAAAATTGATGCAATCTCTTTTTATGATATTAATTATCTAGTCCTTAAAAGATGAACAATATCAACTTATCAACATATTCAAATATTCAATTAGACATGCCTAATTAAATGCTTCTTTTGTTTAATTTATTTACTTAGAAATAACTTAATTACTACCCATTGGCCGTGCATACTTTCTTGTCCAGTTTAATTACCACTAGTATTCAATGTATATTGCTTCCAATGGTCTTGATGTAACTAGGATAGAAATGAATCAACCGTAATTGAAATCTGAATTAGATAAATTTAATAAGAAACATTGCTAATCTATATAGATAAATTATTCCCCACATTTGAATAGAATCGTTTATGCCTGGTTATAGTGATTTCTTATCCCTAGGTAAATATATTTCTCATATTTGAATATAATCGTTTTGCCTGGTTTATTAGTCCCTGCACTTTGGGTTGAGGGACTTAAAGTAATCGATTTTTAGTCTTAGTATTATTTTGGCACAAAAACCAAGAAGTTTTTCTTGTTTTAAGATAAAGTTTTGAAAAATCATATCATTAAACTTCAACATTCCATATCTTTTAACCTAAGTTTTCACTTGGAGGTCTTATTTGGCTTCTTCCTGAGGCACAAACAAAGAAAAAATTACCTTTAAAGCACCTTCTAACACAAATTCGATGAATAAGTTTTTCAATTCAAGTAATGCTAGAACTAATTCTAGCATTACTTCCCTGGCATTAAATGCTATACAATTTTTCCAATAGTTTAACCAAAGTTTATGCTAGGTATTACAAAACAATTACGTGGAAGATCGAAGCTCCATAGTCTTTCCCCAAAGGACAAGTGCAGTGTTATGTGTCTATGTTTCTAGTGCTATGTGTCTATCCTGGTTCGTGCCCTTGTATTTTTCTTCAAAAGGTTTTCTCACATAAAAACATTCGTTCTGGTTTCTTGGTCACGTCCTTGAAGCCATTTTGTTTGGTTTTTTTACTAGTCACATCCTTGAAGTTGCAGATGATATGTTATTGTGCCAATGAAGCTGCTGAAGCTATTGAAGTCCTTGAAGATGTTGAAGTCCTTGAAGCTATAGAGAATATCAGCAACAGAGACTATGTTCTGAAGTCCTTAAAGTTGCAAGGATAATGATCTCTGAGCATGGAGGTTGTTTCTCCAACCTGCAAAGGGAGAAGGCTCGTATAGTTAATATGAAAAGAATTCAAGTAATTGTTGCAAATGAATTCTCTACACAAGCTAATACAAGAATTTATTTAAAATGAATCATCTGCACAAACAAGTACAAGAGAAGCTGAAGAAGAGGGTAAGTGATATATGTTACAATACTTGGATTGGAAAGTAACTAAATCGCAATTTCAGGAATGGTTGGTAAACAAATCTTGGCATGGAGAAAAACTACTTCTTGTGCTCCATTACTGGTGTTTTTATAGTTCATACCCTTTCCATTGACTTTTCCTCCCTATCCAGAAGGTGGAGAACCGACAGGGATAGGCGAATCAGGTCACAGTTGGCGCATCATCCTAGTGAAGGGACCTAATACCATGAATGAGAAAGCACATGGAAGACCCATTCTAAGGCTTTTTCCTTTACTTCCTGCATATTTACCAGCATAATTAATCATTCTATCAAACTTAATTTATGACAATATCACAAGAACAATAATAAATTGAATTACCAAAGAAACCCTGGTATCAACATATACTAATGACAGAATAAAATTCTATCTTCGATGAATTTTTAAACCGCTCTATCTTAATCAATCTCATTTAAATCAAACCATATCATGCCAAACCAACACACCTGTAAGTAACTAAGGTCCGTTCCATCCTTGCCTAATATATATCTATAGTCTTTTTACAATTAAATTCCCAATCTGGTCGATGATACCATTATATATATCATGAAAATTCCAATGAAACCATAATCCTAATAGATTTTCCAATTCCAAACAGAATTTGGTAAGGAGAAAACCCCTTATAATCCTAATAGATTTTTCAATTCCAAATAGAGTTTGGTATGGAGAAAACCCCTTGTTGTTAGACAGATCATTTAGAATCGTCAACTCCAAGCTAAGCTTATCCAATACCTATCTAAAAATATCCCGTACTAATTCCTATTGAACTGCACAACCTCTATGTTTAGCTAAAACTAGCACACAAAATAATCTTTCCATTTAAATTTTGATTTGATATGCATCTCCATATTGCAAAGCCATTAAGTTTGTACACATCTTTCAGTTTTACCACCTTAAACTGTATCAACCTGACACAAATATTTCAGTGTGAATGTGAATGAATTGAGCAAAGTCATCTTGAAAAATTAACGATGTTTACCTTGTTGATGTCGTGACCATACGTTTTCTTGAAGCATTCCAATGTTTCATTGAGCTGAGGGAAAATCCTGGTGCCTAGAATTCGAACATACACATCTTCGTCTATTCCCTCTGGTTTTCCTTCTCCAACCTCGATAACTGATGTGCTTCTGTTTTGGCAAGGTTCATATCAACCTCTAGGCCACAATGTCTATATGTCGTCACCAGTGCCACCAAAAGCTATCAAATCCCAAAACATTAGTATTAATCAATATTTAGAGAAACATGAAGATGAAGACACAGAGGTATGCACAAAATTTTATAGAGGACCACCTTCTGAGTGCCTCCCTTGTTTTTCCAAGCAATGTCTTCTTCCATGGATTTTTTGTACATGGCTTGGTGTGCTCACCTCATGTTCAACAGTTCTTCTGGAGATATACAACATGTAATATCTATAATAACTCCACAAATTGCAATCCATCCTTGAATTGCATATCGTGCAAGGTGTGCATCGCACTCTGCTGGATCAAGAAGCCACCACATCATGGATTTTTGTGTTTAAATTGCACTCCCATTCATCGGGGATACGATTGATGGCAAGGTGTTTGTTAACCCTCCCTTTTCTCATTGCATTGGTAACCATTTACTTTAGCTATTTCTCCCACCCAACCCATTTGAGGGGGTGATAGAAGATCAAAGAGATTTGGGAAGGTAAGGTGAGATACGAGAAATGTCAACCTATCTAGTAAGACATGCTCATTTAAGTCCATCTCTGTCTGCAAACTCTGAAGGCTTGGCACAATGCCTGGATGACCGGCTGGTACTGAAACTACCCTTTGGTCGTACCTGGGAGCCTCTGTTACCTTATCAGTGTATTCTAGTGCAACACAGATATTATAACATCTGAGATACAACTGTGCTATGTGGTGACTATCAGATATAACAACTCCCTCCAAATATGAAAGAGATTTGCAATAGTCCTCGAAAGAAGCCTCAAAATTATCTGCAAAAGAAACCCGTAAATGTTTGAAATTGGCATATCAGTATGGCTCCTAGAGATATGTTGGAAGCATCTACATTTATAGGGGATTTTAGAGCCCAATTTAGAAATTTCCCGTTACTGATATATCTATCATGGCATAATGGGTCATGCATGATACCCACCCGTCCTTCCTAAACTCACTGATAGAAGAAATTCATGTGTGCGTGTTCTTATTGGCTGGAAAAAATAGACATACATAGACATTGATTACTAGAGCCATGATCTTTCTTGTTGTTCTGAAGCCTAACCAGAGGGAAAGGAGGCAAGCAAGGGTAGAAGCACTCATTCCTTTATAGGAGGTAGTTCCATGTGATAAATAATATTGATTAGAACGTAGCAGGTAGTAGCAACAGCTTCAATTTCATCTGAGAGTTTGAATTTGCATTATCCCTAACACGCTTATAGAGGGAGGATTGAACCTGAACCCAGATGAAGATTGAACCCCGGTGAGTGTGATGCATGCAAACCAAGTGGAGCAGAGGCAATGACAACATGCATGCAAACCAAGTGGAAGTGATGCATAAGGTGCTTATGATAAAGTGGCACATCCATGTTAAAAGATCATGTTCTTGAGATAATACGTACCTCAAGTACTGATTAATTAGATTCCATAAAGTAACATGTCATGAGTAAGGGAAATACTATATCTAGTTCAGGACTTCCATCTCATTATGTAAATATAAAATTAAGACAATACTTGGCTTCATACTCGTAGTTAGTAGCTCTTACAGTGGTGAATCTATATAATGTGAGCCTATCCACACATAGGTAATGTAATTAGTATACAAGCTATAAGGCACTAGCTTATCGCGTCTTCAGGTGTGCTATATCCAATCCGAGACACCATAGGTGAGGTCAAAGGTGGATGCATCGGGGCCTCTACAACATAGCTGGTGCATCTTATTAATTAAGTCATGCGTAGCTACTACCTTTGTTTTTCCCTTCGCTGGTGGTTCTATATATCGATCGGGAACAAGATATGAAAATGACTATTGAACTCTTCTATGCTCTTTGCTCATCTACTAATAAAAGTATCTGATATGCTAAAGACATAATATGCAATTCCTTTATTCCGCGGGATCTCATAAAGAGAATCTTTGAGAATATTCAATGGCAGTTCCTCATTGTAGTAATTCCTATATTTTTCAGATACCATTGGATACTTGTCTACGGATATCAAAACAACAAGTCCCTGATTTTAACAAAGTGGTATTTCTACCTTCTTAACAGGGACTTGTTGCTCCGCAACTACCCTTGTTTATTTAAGATTTGCATATATTTTCTAATATTTTGTTCTAGCAAATTCGTATCAACCAAAATGAACTCATAGGAGAAATAATTGTAATGGTAATTGGAACCACGACATGAGGGGAAGGAAGCAGAATGGAAATCCATGAAGAACATTTAAATATTCATTGGCTATGAAAAATAACTTCCAAAGCCCTAAAATTTGTGTGATGAGTGGACATCTCAAAGGGCTCGAAGCTACTAACTCGCGGATGGCTATGGATATGGTTTGACTTTCCACGCATCTAAAGATTAGATTTAATAGTATACATGACATGATTTACACTAAATACTCTACATTATTTCCAATAAAAATGTTTATATATATATCAAAGTTTATCTATGTAAATTTGTAATGTTTGTAATAATAATTTAATTTTAAGGTCATTATCAAGCTTCATATTAAATTGGTGTATGAGATTTTTTTGTTTGTGGGAAAGGGAACTTTCTCTGTGCACCAATTTGACTTCTAAAGTCTGTTAAACGGTGACAACAAATTCCCAAGATTAGGATTTTTAGATCCTATAATTCAGTGTTGGTTGTAACTAATGAAACAAAATTAGAGAGTGTTTTCAATAGTCAATTCTTCTATAACTGTGTATCTTTATTAATTCATTTTATGCTCGTAGATGCTGAGCGTGAGTGAGATAGATGAGTGAGCCTACTGTAATCTTCATGCTTTGAATAAGAAGAGAACTGGTATCTTCTTGGTGGACTTAGCCCAACATTTGGGTGAACCACATAAATATCTGAGTTATATGGTTGATCTCTTCTGTACTATTTTCGCTGTGTGATATGGTCTTTTAGCTTACGCTTTTTTCTGGTGGAAATATTGTTAACAATTGACCTATCAGAGCGATTTTTAAAAATTCTTCATCTAGGATCAGAGGCATCATTGAGGGGGCGGAACTTTTCATTTCTCCTTTGTGGGAGAGTCGTTCTACAGTCAACACCTGGGTCATTTGCTAGAGGGAGCGTTGACTAGTGGTTCACTTATCAAATTCATGTTTTTTGAAATCTGCGTGCTTTAACCTCAAAAAGGGAGCGTCGAGCCAATCTTGATCTGGTTTGCACAGAAAAAGACTACATACAGAGGTATGCCTATTGAAGATACCTGTGTGTCACGTCACATGTGTTTATTATCAAGAAATACGCATTCTTGTTCAAATATATTACGACGAAAACATAAATTTTTGAATGCTACAACTACTAGAAGGATATAGCAATGATACATCTATATAATAGACTAAACAATCCTTGATTTTCAAATCCAGCCAAACAAGTCCTCCCCATTTGTCTAAATTATTATTATTGTTTCAGATCTCCCTGATTCTAATATTAGCCCTTGGCTATAATCAATAGAATCATGCAGCAATATATTACGACCAAACTCGTAAATGTTTCAAGACTGACGAGACCCTGTGCTACCGAAAGTCACGTCGATCTATTGAAATGGAGAAAACTTAGAGTGCTAAGTTTGAAATCGAGAAGTTCAATGGAAAAAACAATTTCGAGATCTGGAAGGTTAAGATGCACGATCTTCTCGTGCAACAAGGTGTGGTGAAGGCGCTTTTGGGAAAAACAAAGCAACCCGCAACCATAATAGATGAAGACTCGGATGAGATCGATGCGAGAGCACTAAGTGCCATATGCCTGTGTTTGGCCGATGATGTTTTGTTCAACATTGTTGCGGAGAAGACAACAACCGGTTTGTGGACGAAGTTGGAAAGCCTGTATATGACGAAATCCTTGACGAATAGGATCTTCCTAAAAACAAAATTGTATAGCTTGTGCATGAAGGAAAGTACGAAAATAGCTGATAATTTAAATATTTTTAATACCCTCTTATTTCAGTTGACTAGCATGGGAGTAAAATTTGATTATGAAGATAAGGCAATTACATTATTGTGTTATTTTCCCACGTCATGGGATCACTTTGTTACCTCTATTAGTTTCATCACAACAGAAAGTATGGAGTTTGATGTTATTTTTGGAGCATTGTTGTCTGAGGAAACAAGGAAGAAAACCAATTCAGAAACCTCTACATCTGAAGCGATGATGGTTAGAGGCAGACCTAAAGAAAGAGGACAGGGTGAGAGGGATTTCTCTCGGTCAAAGTCAAAGGGAAAAAAGAGCAATCTTAATTTTTGGTTTTGTGGAAAATCAGAACACTTGAATAAGGATTGTTGGAAGAGACAACAAGCCTCCAAAGACGACCCTCCAAAAGTAATGAAGGAAGCGAACGGAACTGAAACAAGTTCAGCAACAGGTTCAGGTATGACTAATGAAGTTTTATCAATTAGTATTAGTTCACTTCATGATCAACAGTGGTTATTAGATTCTGGTGCTACAAATCACATGTGTCTTCATAGAAACTTGTTTGTTACTTACCAGTCTATAGATGATAAAATAGTTTACATGGGAAATGATATCTCATGTAAAGTTGTGGGAATTGGTAGCATTCGAATTAAGATGTTTGATGAAACTGTTAAAATACTAACTGATGTGATACATGTACCTGATCTTAGGAAGAACCTATTTTCTTTGGGATTCTTAGACACTGGAGGATATAAGAGTATAGTTCAAGGTGGATTTATGAAAGTCTACAAAGTAATCCTACTGGTTATGAAAGAAAACAAGGTTGGTAACTTGTTTCTGTTAGAAGGAAGAACTGAGTAAGATCATGTGACAACAGTATCTGAGAACAACATTGATTCTGTTCGACTATGGCATCAACGGTTGGGCCATATGAGCGAAAAAGGATTGAAGGTATTATCTGATCGCAAGTTAATTCCTAGTCTAAAGTATTTAAAGTTATATTTCTGCAAGCACTGTATTTATGGAAAATAGAATAGGCAAAGATTTAAAACTAGAAGACACACCAGTGAAGGAATCCTTGATTATATCCATTATGATGTTTGGGGACCATCCCCTACTGTTTCTTATGGAGGATCATCATAATTTGTTACCTTTATAGATGATTTATCTAGGAAGGTGTGGATCTATATGTTGAAGAGAAAGGTTGATGTGTTTATTATTTTCAAGCAGTTTAGAGATTTAGTGGAAAAGAGCACTGGTAGATCCATTAAATTTTTAAGAACTAATAATGGTGGTGAATTTTTGTCGATGGAATTTGAGAACTATTGCAAGGAGATTGGGATTGATAGGCATAAAACCACTTCCTATACTCCTAAGCAAAATGGAGTTGTTGAACGCATGAACAAGACTCTTCTAGAGAGAGCAAGGAGTATGCTTACTAACACCAATTTGCATCAGGAACTATGTGGAGAAGCAATAACTATAGCTTTTTATCTGGTGAATCGATCAACATCAACAACAATAGAATTCAAGATGCTTAAAGAGGTATGGAAAGGCCACCCTTGTAATTATTCTAATCTTAAAGTTTTTGGTTGTGAAGCCTAATCTCTAATTTTGAAACATCATTGTTCTAAATTAGATCCAAAATAAAAAAGTCTTATATTTGTTGGATATGGTGATGGTATTAAGGGGTACAAGTTGTGGGATCCTACTACCCACAAGATCACCATTAACAAATATGGAATATTTGATGAATCATCTCTCATCAAATCAGATGTAGATGTTCAAATGAAATAGGAAGAAGTACCTAAGTATCAACAGATTCAATTTGAAAACAGTTCAAATACAGATGAAAGTGAACATGAACAAGTTTATGAAGATGTTCATGAAGAGTTTCCTGCAGAGGAAGACATGGTTGATGATAAAAATCAACAGAATGTGGATGAGCCACAAACTTCCCTAAGGAGATATATGCAGGTCAGAAATCCTCCAAGAAGGTATGATGATTTTGTTTGGTCAGTTTCTTTGATTACTAATGATGATGAACCTTCATGCTAACAGGAAGATATGAAGGTTTCTAACAATGATAAATGGAAAGAAGCAATGAAGGATGAAATGAAGGCATTAGAGAGGAATGCCACATGGGACTTGGTAGAACTTCCAAGAAACATAAAAACTGTAGGTTGCAAGTGGGTCTACAAGCTGAAGAAAGGTGTTGATGATAAGGTGGAAAGGTACAAAGCAAGGCTGGTTGCGAAAGGATATTCTCATAATTAAGGTATTGAATTTCATGAGATTTTTTTCACCAGTTGTTAAGTCTGTTTCAATTCGAATTGTGTTAGCATTAGTTGCATTACTTGATTTGGAGTTGGAGAAGCTAGATGTTTAAACTGCCTCCTTACATGGAGATTTGGATGATAAAATTTACATGAAACAACCTGAAGGGTTCGTTTAGAATCACATCAAGAAATTTGTTTGCAGCCTCAAGAAATCATTGTATGGTCTGAGGCAGTCGCCTCGACAATGGTACAAGAAATTTGACTCTTTCATGATGAGCTAGAATTATACAAGGAGTGAGTATGATCATTGTGTCTACTTCAAGAAATTGAATAATGACATATTCATTATCTTAGCATTGCATGTTGATGATATGATTTTAGCAAGAAAAATCATAATCGAGATCAATAGGTTAAAGGCTCAGATGGCTAGGACATTCGATATGAAAGATCTAGGAGCAGCAAGGAAGATTTTGGGCATGGAGATATTTAGAGACATGAGGAATGGTAAGCTTTGGTTGTCACAACAGAATTATGTTGAGAAGATACTTTTGAGGTTTGGTATGAATAATATGAAACCAATTTCAGTCCTTTTGGCTTCCCATTTTAAGCTTTCTTCAATTTTATGTCCTAGTACAAAAGAAAAAAATGAATATATTTCTCGAATACCATATTCTTATGCAGTAGGAAGTCTAATGTATGCGATGGTTAGTACAAAGCCGTACATTTCACATGCAGTTGGGGTTGTCAGCAGGTATATGGAAAAACCATGTAAAGAGCATTGGGAAATGGTGAAATGGGTGCTTCGGTATCTTAGGGGCACAAGTGATTATTGTATCACTTATAACAGTGGTTGTGAATCACTCTGTGGATATGTTGATTTTGATTTTGTAGGTGATTTGGAAAAGAGAAGGTCGACTTCAGGGTATGTCTTTACTCCTGCAGGTGGAGCTATTAGGTGGATGTCAAAGCTACAAAACATTGTTTCTTTATCCACTACAGAAGCAGAATGCATAGCTGCTTCACATGCTTGAAAAGAGACAATTTGGTTGAAAGGTTTGTTTGGTGAGTTTGGAAGGATGCAGGACAAAGTAAAGTTACTTTGTGATAGTCAAAGTGCTATTCACTTGGCTAAGAATCCAACCTACCACAGTAAAACAAAACGTATACCTATCAAGTACCATTTTGTAAGACAGGTCATCGATGAACATGGAGTCTCTCTTGAAAAAGTGCATACAAAAGAGAGCTGCGTAGACATGTTCAAAAAACCAATACTGTTAGAGAAGCTACAATGGTGTTTGGCTTCTCTTGGCTTGCAGAAAAGGTGATGAACAAAGAAGGAGCAAGGTATTAGGTTAATTTTTGTCAAGGTGGAGATTGTTAAACGGTGACAATGAATTCCCAAGATTAGGATTTTTAGATCCTATAATTCAGTGTTGGTTGTAACTAATGAGACAAAATTAGAGAGTTTTTGCAATAGTCAGTTCTTCTATAACTGTGTATTCTTATATATTCATTTTATGCTCATAGAGGTTGAGCGTGAGTGAGATGGATGAGTGAGCCTGTTGTAATCTTCATGCTTTGAATAAGAAGAGTCTTCATGCTTTGAATAAGAAGAGAACCGATACCTGCTTACACTTTTTTCTGCTGGAAAGACTGTTAACAAAGTCTACTCAGATATACATACCCTAATCCCCTCTAGATTTGAACTTGTGACCTCTTAAGAGGAAACATATGTTCTTAATTATTAGATATAAAGGTAATGTTCAATCTTTTTTCTTACTTTCTCTTTCCCTCTTAAATAAAAAAAAAAAAAAAAACTATTAGTGAATGAAAAACATACAAACAATTGCATTAATTTCTTTAATTTCTTTAAAATATTATAAAATTGATAGTAAAAACAAACTTTGTCATTATATTTTGGATTTTTTTTTTCTTTAGAAATAGTCAATTTGTATATATTATGATAATGATTTTTCCTTTCTCCATATTTAATCTCTTTCAATTTCTTTCTCTCTCATGATCTATTTCTCAATCAATTATTATTTATTTGCATACCATAACTTGGTCTAGTACAATGTAAGAGAGGCTAGGCGTCTCTATATTTCAATGCCACCATTAAAATCCATAAAATTCCAATGCTACCATTAAAGTGTCATCCATGGATGCCGATGCCAATGCCACCATTATATATGCTTTAGTTTTATTCATTCTCATTAATTCTAAATATACTCGAAAATTGTTGGGATGGCAAGTTGAGATCCCAAATTCCTAGAAATTGTTGGGATGGCAAGTTGAGATCCCAAATTCCTAGAAATTGGGAGGTTTAGTTTTGTTATTTCATATTGATTCTAAATATATTCAAAAGTTATATTTATATTCAAAAGTTATTTATGTGAGGGAGGTTTAGTTTTTTTATTTTACGTTGATTCTAAATTATATATATATAAATTTTTATTTATGGTTTAAAACGTACTTTTTATTAGTGAAATTCTAGGATTTCAAGAATTGTTTGTGTTATGTTATGTGATACATGCATCATTTATGAATGGGTGATTACAAAGACGTACGTTTATGTGATTACTTTTTCACATTTATTAAATAAGATTAAAAAATTAATCACCATTTTCAGTGATTAAAAAATAACAACAAAAATTATTGAAATAACAACACTCCACGGATGCATATGACTACGTGAATGTGAATTGCCAGTATCAATCTTGTCGTTTCATTTATGTGGGTGTTTCAATTAACCATGGAATTTGGGTGTTTCAATTAAAGATTGAAATTTACAGTGCGTAGTCATTTTTTTACCAGGACAGATGATTATGGCCCCGTGGATGTGATGATTATGGCCCCGTGGATGTGAAGTGCATTTCAACGTCCAACCTCCCCTCAGCGTTTCAACCTCCAACCTCCCCTCTGCGTGGATGTGAAGTGAAGAGCGTTTCAACCTCCAACCTCCCCTCTCCGTGGATGTGAAGTGAAGAGCTTTGTGTAGGTAGGCTTTCTGTGTGGGCGTTTCAATTCATTGTGCAAGTGAGTAGGTTATTAGGGTTACAGTTATAAACTTATCAACAATTTAATCTTTAAAAAATTGTAAATATATTTTATTTTACATTAATTAAATATAATTTTAATATAATAAAATTTTATTTTAAATAAAATTTTAATATAACTTTAAATCTTAATATAATTTTTAATATAATTTTAAATCTTATAAATTTAAATATAATTTTTAATCTTATTTTTAATATAATTAAATATAATGTTAATATAATTGAATCTTATAAGTTCAAAAAAAATTAATCTTTAAAAAATTAAAAAATTGTAAATATATTAAAAATTTTAAATATATTTAGTTTTAAGTTAATTAAATATAATTTTAATTAAATTTTTAATAAATTAATTAAATATAATTTTACATTTTTCAATTTCAAAAATAATTATTATTTGTAAATAAAATTAATTATTTTAAACATAATTATTTTCTAAATTAAATAAAAAATTTGTTAAAAATCTAATTTAATTTGATTAAATAAAATTTTATCATTACAAATTTTGATACATTTCAAAATGATCAAAATAGTGTTTTATTTTTTTATTTTTAAAATCAATTAATATTTTACATTGTACATTAATATAAATTAATATTTTAATTTATATTAATGTAATATTAATATATTAACACTTTTATGATGTATTACTACTTTATTAATATATTATTTTAATAGTGTATTAATGTATTTTAACCGAATTGAATTGTTATTCCATCTTCAAAAAATTGTAAATATATTTAATTTTGAAAAAAACTACATTTTTTTTATATTTATATTTTTTCAAATATTTATTAATAAAATAATATGAATACATAAATTGTATTTTTAGTTTTTATATTTTTCTTGTAAATATATTTAATTTTGAAAGAAAAAAATACAATTTTTTTATATTTATATTTTTTCAAATATTTATTAATAAAATAATATGAATACATAAATTGTATTTTTAGTTTTTATATTTTTCTATTAAATATGTATTTCTTAATAGAATAATAGTAATAAACTATATTTTAATTTTTTATTTATTTTTCTATTCAATATAATAATAGTAATAAATATTATTTTAAATATTTATATATTAAAAAAAATAGATTTTTTTTAACTATATAATATATAATTGAAAATATAGTTTATATAGTTATAAATGACCATAACACTCCTCTTTATTTTAATGGTTTCAAAATATGGATTTGAATGAAAGTTTTCTATGAGTAGGAGACTTGTAACAATAATAAATTCATATAACAATAATAAATCATCATTAAATTTCAAGTTGATTTTCTATCAATGTCTTTAGAATTAGTATAAATTGTCATCTGCAACTTGTAAAACAAGTTGATTTCCTTTAAATGTTCTTAGGACAAATATAAATTATCATCTATAATGTATAAATCAAGTAGATTTGTTATCGATGTCCTTAGAACAATATAACTCATCATCTACAAAGACCCATATGATTTGTTATCAATGCTCTTATAATAACTATAACTCATTAAACGATTTGTTGTTACAATGTGACGAACATAGTGTTGAGTCTTTCAATTTGACAAACATTGCGTCGAGTTTCACAATTTAACAGACATAACCATATTTTCGCAATGTGATGAACATGACTTTCCATAATGATATTGTCGCAATCTAACGAACGTGACCATATTGTTGCAATGCCATGAGCATGACTTGTCGTAACCACATTATCGCAATGTGATGAACATAACCATATTGTCGCAATGTGATGCACATGAATGGCCATAACCACATTATCACAATGTGACGAACATAATCATATTGTCGCAATCTGATGAACATCACTGGCCATAACCATATTGTTGCAATGTGATGAACATCGCCCCATTGTCGAAATAAATATCATGCCATCGCTATGTGATGAACATATGACATTTATTTGCATCACATATCCATTCGACATATGATGAACATACGACATTTATGTTCATCACATTGCCACTTCTTACTTAAATGACATGTCATTGTAATGTGATGAACATAAACTCCTCGTCGCAATATCCCCGTCATCATCAATATCTGACAAACAATATGTTGTCGTCGCAATGTGATAAACGTAGCCTCATCATTGCAATGTGATGCAAATATCCTCTCATCATATTGTGATGCAAATATCTTGTCGTTGTAATCTGGTGAACTTATCCCCTCCCTTGCAATGTCACAAAAATAACCATATTGTCACAATATGACGAACATAGCCTCACCATCCCAATTTCATCAAAATAGTTTCATCGTCGCAATGTTACATGATTATCATGTCGTCATAATGTGACAAAAACTTCCAAATTTCACTATCTGAATGTCATCCATAGTCTTGGTCAACTATGGTCATGGCCAACCATGGTCACCTATGGATAACAACTGTGAAACTTGGTTAACCATTGTCAACCATAGTCAACCACAGTCAACCAAGGTCAACAATAGTGAAGGTCATCCATAGTGAACGTCAAGCATAGTGAAACTCTACGAAAGTTAACCACAGTGAAGGTTTATCGAAGTTAACCATGGCCATGTTCAACCATAATTAACCATGTCAACCATAGTGAGCCTTTCCTTCCCAAAGTCAACAAATTTCTACAATGAACATACAACATTTATGTTCATCACATTGCCAATATTTTCTTAAATGACCTGTCATTGCAATGTGATGAACCTAAAACCCTCGTCCCAATATCCCCATCGTCGTCAATATGTGACAAAAAAAATATTCTCGTCGCAATGTGATGAACATAGCCCTGTCATTGGAATGTGATGCAAATATCTTATCATCATATCATGATGCAAATATCTTGTCGTTGCAATCTGACAAACATAGGCTCGTCATAACAATGTCATCAACATAGCTTCATTGTCACAATGTTACACGAATATCATGTCGTCATAATGTGACAAACACTTCCAAATTTCATTATCTCAATGTCATTCGTAGTCTTCCTCAACTATAGCCATGACTAACCATGATCATTTATGGACAACCACTGTCAAACATGGTTAACCATTGTCAACCATTGTCAACCAGAGTCAACTATGGTCATGGTCAACCAAGTTCAACCATAATGAAGTTCATCCATAGTAAACATCAACCATAGTGAAGGTCTACAGAAGTTAACCACGATGAAGGTCTATGGAAGCTAACCATTGTCATGGTCAACCATAATTAACCATGTCAACCATAGTGAACCTTTCCTTTCCAAAGTCAACAAAGTTCTACCAAAGTTAGCCATGATCATGGCCAACCATACGGAAGAATGATCATTGTAAATTATTGTATTAATGTATTAATACTTTAATAATGTATTAATGTATTATTACTTTAATAATGTATTACTAATGTATTAATGTATTTTTACTTTAATAATGTATTATTAAGGTATTAATACTTTAATAATGTATTACTAAAGTATTGATACTTTTTTAATGTATCAATTCTTTAAAAAAAACAAATTAATATCAATATTTATGTTTTATTATAAATATTAATATTAATATTTTAGTGTATTAATAAATACATTATTAATAATGTATAAATTAATTAGTACTAAATGTTACTTAAAAATACTAATAATAATAAATTCATTATTAATAATATTAAATGTATAAATTAATAAATAATTTACATTATAAGTTACATTATTAATGTATTAATACTTTAATAATGTATTATTAATGTATTAACTAATTAATACTTTAA
>ML861921.1:9558-23852 GCA_009831015.1 Picea engelmannii | reverse complement strand
GAAGCCTATCACATCAAAACTCAATCAGACCCTGCACCTACAAGGGAAGTATGGAGCAAAATATGGAACCTTAAACATTGGCCTAAAATCACCCTCTTCCTCTGGCTCGTCACCCATTCGAGCATTCTAACCTGGGATAACCTCTTAAAAAGAGGTTTTGTTGAGCCATCTATATGTATGCTTTGTGGAGAGGCAAACAAAACCATGAATCACCTCCTCAATTCCTGCCCTTACACTGCTCAAATTTGGGATCAAAGTGCACTTATTATGCGTACCTTGGATTGCGAAAGAGACAGCATCATTGATACAATTACGGACTGGAGGGACCAAGTGTTCCAATCTCCCCTCCTAAATTGTATATGGAAATTACTTCCCGGCTTCATTCTTTGGTAGGTTTGGAAGGAAAGAAATAGGAGGCTTTTCAGGAATGTTTCCCTCCCGTGGCAACACTTCTGGAACCAATGTCGCCTCAATATTCTGGAAACTCTCAACCTTCAGCTATGGACTGAAAAAGACTTGATTAGCAACCCCTATGAACTCCTGATCCTTCAGTACTGGAAGCCCTTCCTAACTCCTCACCCATTTTTCCCCTCTTCTTCTCCCCCCCTTCCCAGCAGCCCCTCCTCTTGGTCCACCCCCCCAGTCGACTTCATCAAACTCAACTTTGATGGAGCCTCTAAAGGCAATTTAAGAGTAGTGGGTTATGGAGTAGTTTTCTGCAACCACCATGGACATATCATTCTCATTAATGCAGGCTCCCTTGGTCATACTACGAACAATGCAGCGGAACTTTGGGGGCTCATTAGAGGACTGCAATTAGCCATCGAGCACAACTTCACCAAGCTGATTGTAGAGGGAGATTCTCAAATCGTCATCAATCTCTTCAACGGGATTTTAAATGGAGCAGACCCGGAAAGAATATCACCCAGTTGGAGACTCTCAAATGGGCTAAATACTATCAAGGATTTGCTGCAACCCAATCAGGCCATTATACCTGCTCATATCAGGAGAAAGGTGAATCAAATTGCGGATGAACTGGCTAATCTGGGGACCAACTGGGACGGACCAGAACTCCTCTGCAAAATGTCCCTCAATCCTGATCACCCTATTCTCCAACAATGTATCCGCAAAGTTGGGGAAGTGGATAAACCCCCGGATGGGGTGTTAGTGCAAGCCAAATGGCGCAAAGAGGGAGTGCGGGTAGGCCAGCAGGGCAGGGCACCATGTGATCATCTCGTGCCAACGACCACCACCTCAACCCTGCATTAACTAGAATTCACGTCGATTGCAGCACCATTAATTCTGATGCACCCAACCTCCATTACGAATTTCTCTATGGCTTTTCCGTTTGCATTCGCTCCTCTTCCTCTCTTGTGGACCGACTCCCACATTCCTCCACTACCCTGGCCTGGTTTTGACTAGACCTTCATGGTGCTCACAACCCCTGGCCATCTCCAGGCTCTCTGCATTTGCCTAGTGCACCTAGTCTTTTTCTGCCTTCAAAGTATGTCGCGTCAAAGAGGACGACTGCAAAGAGGCTCTTCATGGCATCCTCCTCGACCCCGAGCCTCTGTTTCTCCACCTGGTTCGCCCTCCACGATCTCCTCGCCGCCTCTGCAGTCCGAGATAACACCTCTCGCCTCCTCTACCTCGCCTGTCTCCTGGTTTGATTGCTTATCCATTATTGAAAGCTCGTTGGGATCTTCTTTGCGTCACCTTGTCGTCCTACGGAACTCCAGAACCATCGATCCTTCCCATGCACCAATAACTGGTTCCTCAAGGCCTCCCATGGGGATGTCACCTCCTATTCGAACTGCCTGAAATAGCACGTACGCGTCTACCGACTCCATCCCTGACTCGCAGCTGAAACAGAGTTTAACCATTCTCTATGGTCTGGTCTTCGAACTCCGTCAGTGAATGGAGGACCTCCAATTCTGACTGCAGATTATGGATGGAAGGATCTCGACCCTCCTTCAGATTTTATCTACCTTCCAAGATGTGTTCCCCTCCAACCCAGTAGGCGCGGCTTCATCAGAGGAACCCCATACAGAAAGTGACGACAGAAATGCTAATACGCAGTGTGCAGCAGAGGTCGTTGGGGAGCAGGTCAAGCATGAGGATACTGAAGCGGCGACAGCTACAGACCAGCATGTGCACAGTCCTCCTGGAGACGCCTTGCCAGCTACCAACAGGGACGAGAGCAACGTGGAAGCTGACATGCATTTGGAAAGCAAAGGGACACCCGTTGAAGAGGAGCCTTGGTACGCGGCCATTCTTTCCACCTGGCCAGGTTACTTGCCAAGTGTATGACCCCACAGGGGTTCTTTTCTTTTTAATAGTTTATTCTTTTAGCTGCAACTTAATCAGCTTAGCTCTATTCTATAAGATTGTTAGACTATCAAATTCTAAACCCACCCGGCTGGATGAACTGGTTTCCCCTTTAGTGGGGTAGTTCAGTAACTACAGTACGGTTGCTATCAAGTTTTTGTACCTCTGGTCTAGTTTTTTGAAGGCCTTTTATATATAAAACCGCTTACTTAAAAAAAAAAAAAAAATTGATGAAAAATTATTTAATTATAAAATTTAAAAATAAAATAATATATATAAATAAAACACCATGGCATGAAGGGATCTATCACCTTTGTATGAAAAGCAGAATGCATAAATGCATACTTTAATTTTATATATTCTTATTTTGACGGGATAGATTTTACAGTTCAAGATCATATGCTATCAATGTCCTTAGAACATGTGTGATTCTAAGTTTTCTTCTATGTAATATATTGCGTTAGTTCCAAGTTCCTATCTTTTTCACAAAGGAAACACTTAATTAGATTTTTTTATAAAAACTTTACCAAAAATTCATTTTTGTAATGTGTCCAACACAAACCAGCCTTGTCATGCGACAAACATGCCCCGACGTTGCAATCTGACGAACAAAATTGGACGTTACAATGTGTCGACTGTAGTAATGTTGAAACATGTTGAACAAAGTAACGTCACACAATGAAAAACATAGTAACATTGCAATATGACAAATATAGTAATTTTATAATCAGTTAAACATAATAATGTCACAATGTGATGAACATAAACTGATGTCACAATGTGATGAACACAGGCATGTCGTGGGAATGTGGATAGTAACGTCACAATGTGACGTTCATAAACATACATTGTAATGTGTCGCAAAACGCCTTGTCATCACAATGTGACAAACCTTTCCTCATGTTGCAATGTGACACACATATAGCGACGTCTCAATGTGACAAACATTTCCAAATGTCACAATGTGTCGAATATAGTAACATTGCAATCTACCAAACATATTAATGTCGCAATGTGAGGAACATATACAGACAAACATAATAATGTTGAAATGTGTCAATGTAACATCCCAATCCATCAACCAGCCTGGGAAATGCCACTACTCAGATCTGACTTAGCTGCGATACCAAACTGTAGCATCCCCGACCCTCCACAGAGATCGGGTAATGCTACCACTACGAAACATTCACATATAAATATATAACATGCATTTTAATCAAAATAAAACACATAACACAAAGTTACTTCTACCATATAGATTCAAATGTAATATAAAATAATTCATATACACACGGAATACATGATAACATTCCAACATCACATGCATGCATAACATAAAATTAAGCACGTAAATTATACGTATCTTTCAACTAGAATAACATGACCAACTATGTACAGACCTTCCATGAACCTCCTAGCCTTAGACTGCACTGCTCATCACTCTCAGTAGTAGGTCACCCTCGAGTTGGGACTAAGCTCCACCGAGCAAGGGAATCCTAGGCTAGGCAAGGTCAACAGGAAGGCACACAGTTTATGAGGAAGGATTCTCTCCCAGGAGACACTTATGCCCACTACTCACAAACTCTCATTCCCAACATGCCTTTCCCACCCCAGGAGTATACACCTTCACTGTCACACAGTCCATTGGCTACTTCACCTCCCTTGCCTTGGGCTTCAGCAATAGGTCGAATCGAAATTCTCAGAGCTTTGTAGCAGCTACGGGACCCCTTCCAGGAGAACTCACTTCCACCAGCACACTCTCTCACCTGGAGAGAGTTTCTCACAGGCTTGATAACCTGCCTCTTCAACCACAACCACCTCTCTCACCTGGAGAGAGTGTTTCACACAGCCCTGACAACTTGCTTCTTCAGCCGCAACCACCTCTCTCACCTAGAGAGAGTGTTGCACACAAGCCTGACAACCTGCTTCTTCAGCCACAACCGCCTCTCTCACATGAAGAGAGTGTTTCACATAGTCCTCACAACCTGCTTCTTCATCTCCGTTCCAGCACAAGGAGAACAACAACAAGGCTCAGTAAGGAACATATGATGGTGGAAAGCCACAGTCAGCCAAGGTATTGCATGGCCACAACAGCCGATAGTTATAACACACATGACATAGACATTTACGAGATGCTCAGGCTTCACATAAGATGTGGGTCGGCTTCACGGGTCTGATTTTCAGAGGTGTGTGGCTTATGTAGAAGTCCAATGCAGAGACAAAACGGGTTCTTGGGAAGGATTCCAACGAACTCTGGCTGAGTATGGAGGAATGGGCACACCAACCCTAGCACAGTTTGGCTCATGGGTTACTGATTTCAGAGGTGTGTGAGGGTATCCAAAGATCAGTTGCCCCACAAAACAAGATAGACAGTAGATCCAAGAATGGAGGACGAACCCCCAACATGGTTGACTTATGCAAATTTAACTGCATGTGTCTATGTCAACCCATGTCTTCTTGGAGCTGCATTCACTCCATTTTTCATACGTTCCTTTCATAGAAACTTGGGTCAACACTTGGTCAATTGACCATCTTAGCCTTTTAGGAAATAATAATATATTTTTATCCCCTTTAGAGGTAAGCCCCCTAGCTTAGCCCCTAGGCCCAACACTTAGCCTCCTCCCTTACCCAACCTTGTGGAAACTTAGTCCCCCATCACTCTTTCTTCGTGGTCAGTCTACACGCAGTGATGTTTTTATATTAACAAAGTGCATAATTACATGTACAAAACAAGCTCATGGCCTTTAACACCTAAGCTCTCAGACCTACTTGCACATAAGCTCACCAGCTTACAATTGCTTGGCTCACCAGCCTACAAAACATGTTTACAATACATAGATATAACTGGGGCTCGTCCTTGGGGTATTACAGTCAAACACAGTAACGTCACATAGTGATGAACATAATAACATTGCAATGAGTTGAACATAGTAATGTCACAATGTGATGAACATAAACCAACGTCACAATGTGATGAACATAGGCATGTCATGGCAATGTGGATACTAACGTCACAATGTGAAATTCATAAACATACATTACAATCTGTCACAAATTTCCTTGTTGTCACAATGTGACAAACATTTCCAAACGCTGCAATGTGTCGAATATAGTAACATTGCAATCTACCAAACATACTAATGTCGCAATATGACGAACATATATAGATGAACATAATAATGTCGAAATCTCTCAAACACAGTAATGTCGCATAGTGATGAACATAGCAACATTGCAATCAGCTGAACATAGTAATGCCACACTGTGATGAACATAAATGGATGTCGCATTGTGACAAACATAGGCATGTCGTCACAATGTAGATAGTAACGTCGCAATGTGATGAACATAAACAGATTTTGCAATGTGTCACACATCACCTTGGCATCACAATGTGACGAACATTTCCTCATGTTGTAATGCAATGCACATATCCTGACATCTCAATGCGACAAGCATTTGCAAATGTCACAATGTATCAAAAATAGTAACATTGAAATCTACCAAACATAGTAACGTCACGCAATGTGTCGAACATAGTAACATTTCAATCTACCAATATATCAAACATATTAACGTCACAATGTGAGAAACATTTCCAAATGCCACAATGTGTCAAACATAGTAACATTGCAATCTACCAAACATAGTAATGCCACAATGTGACGAACATATACAGGCATCTCAATGTGATGAACATATACGGATTTTGCAATGTGATGAACATATCCTTGTCATCGCAATGTGTTGAACATTTACGTTCGTCTCAATGTGACGAACATATCCCTGTCATCGCAATGTGACGAACATAAATGGACGTTGCAATGTGATGAACATAGCCCTGTCCTTGTAATGTGATGAACATATTCGTGCATTGCAATGTGATGCTCATATTATGATGTCTCATTGTGAAAGACATTTCCAAACGTTGCAATGGGATGAAGACATCATGTTGTCACAATGTGATGTACACAAACCAATGTCGCAATGTGACAAACATATATCAACATTGTAATGAGATGAACATTTTCCAACGTCGCTATGTGACGAACACAACCCACTGTCGAACTATGACAAACCTATTCCAACACCATAATGTGACAAAGAAAAAACCTTCATCGTAATTTGATTATTATAACCTTACGATGCCATGTGACATCACATTGTGATGAAAAAAACATGATCAACATTGAATGCAATAGTGCCATAGAAAACTTTGGTTAAATATAATCAACAAATCCCACCATAATCAGATCCACATGGTCAACAAAGATAAGTCATGGGTATAGTCAACCATAATAAACCCCGACCAACCATACTCAACCATGGTCATGGTAAACTACATTTAACCAAGGTGAAGGACAACCACGATCAACCATAGTCTCAATGACGAACATAAACGAACATCTCAATGTGACGAGCATATATGGACATTGCAATGTGATGAAGATATCCTTGTTGTCTCAATGTGACAAGCATAAATGGACGTTGCAATGTGAGGAAGATAGCCCTCTCGTCGTAATGTGACAAACATATCCTTTTATTGCTATGTGATGCCCATATTATGACATCGCATTGTGAAAGACATTTTCAAACATTTCAATGGGATGAACACATCCCATTGTCGCAATGTGATGTACACAACCCAATGTCACAATCTAACAAACATAGACCAACATTTCAATAAGACGAACATTTCCCGACGTCGCTATGCGAAGATCATAACCCACTATCGAGTTGTGACAAACCTATTCCAACACCATAATGTGACAAAAAAAAATCCTTCATCGTAATTTGATTACCATAACCTTAGGATGTCATGTGATGTCATAATGTGATGAACAAAACATGATCAATATTGCAATGTAGTAGTTCCATAGTATATTTTGATTTAACATAATCAACATAGCCCATCGTAATCAGATCCACATGGTAAATGAAGGTCAACCGTGGGCATGGTCAACCATAATAAACCCCAGCCAACCATATTCAACCATGGTCATGGTCAACCACAATCAACCATGGTGAAGGAAAACCACGATCAACCATAGTCTCAATGACTAACATATACAAACGTTTCAATGTGACGAACATATACAGACGTTGCAATGTGATAAACATTTTCATATCGTCACAATGTGATGAACATAAACAAATGTTCTAATGTGACGAGCATAGCCCTGTCATCGTAATGTGACGAACATATCCTTTCATTGCAATGTGATGCTTATATTCTGACGTCACATTGTGAAATACATTTCCAAATGTTGCAATGGGGTGAACACATCCCATTGTCACAATGTGATGTACACAACCCAATGTTGCAATGTGAAAAACATAGACCAACATTGCAATGAGACGAACATTTCCTGATTTTGCTATGTGAAGAACATAACCCACTATCAGACCATGACAAACCTCTTCCAACACCATAATGTGACAAACAAAAACTCTTCGTCATAATTTGATTACTATAACCTTATGAATCCATGTGACATCGAAATGTGATGACAAAAACATCATCAACATTGCAATGTAGTAGCGCCATAGTAAAATTTGGTTAAGCATAATCAACATAGCCCACCATAATCACATCCACATGGTCAATGATGGTCAACCATGGTCATGCTCAACTACATTCAACCATGGTGAAGGACAACCACAATCAACAATAATGAACCTTTCCTTCCCAAAGTCAACCAAGGTCTGCCTATTTATTAATGTATTATCTACTTTAATAATGTATTTATTAATGTACTAATACTTCAATTTTGTATGTATTAATGTGTTATTACTTTAATAATGTATTATTAATATATTAATAATTTAATATGTTACATTATAAATTAGTGTATTACTTTACCACTGTATTAATGTTATATTAATGTTTTAAATGTATTTTTTTATTATTATTGTAATAAAGTACTATTAATGTATTACTTTATTAGTGTATTAATACTTTAGTAATGTATTAATTAATATTGTATAAATGTGTTAAGTAATTTATACATTGTATTATTCTAATAATGTATTAATACTTTAGTAATGTATTTATTAAAATTGTATCAATGTATTAATTAAATAAATTAATATATTATAGTATACATTAATATATTAATGTCATTTATAGTCATGACCATAAGAAACTATAACCATAGTCATCTTCAATAAATGTATTAATATATTACTACTTGAATAATGTACTTATTAAGGTTTTATTACTTTGATAATGTATTATTAATATATTAATATTTTAGCAGTTTATTAATTAATAATATTTTAATACTTTAATATGTTACATTATGCTTTAATTTATACATTACAGTAATGTAATAATCTATTGTTAATGTATTAATACTTTAATAATGTTTTACTAAATACATTAAGTTCAATGTATTACTTTACTAGTGTATTAATAATTTAATAATGTATTTAATATATTATTAAGGTATTACTTTATTAGTGTATTAATACTTTAGCAATGTATTAATTCAAAATGTTTTAATTAATTAATACATTACTAATTTATTAATGTATTAATAGTTTAGTATGTTACATTATACATTAATGTATTAGTACTTTAATTTATACATTACATAATAATGTATTATTAAATACATTGAGGTGAATGTATTACTATTTTATTGATGTATGTATTAATACTTTAGTGATATTTTTATTAATCGATTTAAAGTATTTAATGTGTTATTGCATTTAATATTTTTATTGATGTATTTAATGAGTTATTAATGCATAATTTTATTAGTGTATTAATACTTTAACAATGCATTAATTAATGATGTATTAATTTATTGATACATTAATAAACCATTAGTTTATATACATTAATACATAATTTTTAATTTTTTTAAGTAAAAAGGTGAATCCTGTTATATTAAAACTTCAAAAAGGAAATACACTTGACAATCATATGCCAGTTGTCCTGCCTATGCAGGAAACCAGGACAGATGGCCTGTCCACAGTAGCATGCAAAATCAAACAGCTCGTTTCGCCACCCTGCCCGAAGGAAACCAGGGTGCATGTCCATTTCCATCAGCAGTTGTGTAAGGCCTATGCTAACGCTAACTTGGCTAATAACTAAAGAGCTACAGCTCTGATAAACAGCAAAAGAAATGGAGTTAGAGTCCATGCGAAATAGAAGAACCTATTCACTGGAGTCCTCGCAGTCGTCCTTCGCCTTGCCGTTATTGACAGGAATGACATAGGGCTGAGCACAGGTGGGGCATTGTCGCCTAGGTGTGGCACTGGAGTAAGTTGCGTAAACCATGTCCAAACGTTGGCTAACGTAGATGGCTCTGAAAATTTGATTATCCACCAGACTGCGGACCTCAAAGATCAAGTTCAGGTGCTCCAGGTGTAGGAGTGGTGGTGGTGGGGACGACTTTGTTTTGGCATCCGTTTCCTGGTGACCCTGCATCTTCCTCTGCGATTGCGACTCGGTTGTGCTTTCCGACAGCTCCTCCTCTACCATGCAAGTGGCGAACTCTTCATTCGGAGCGTCATTGGGGCCGTGGGTCTCTCTCAAGCTGGGCGGTGGTGCTACTTCTGCATTTCACGTCGGAGGGTTCCAATTATCTGGAAATGTAAACATTCGGCTCTCAGAGAAGTCTGGTGGGAGCTCCATGAACGAAATTTCTTCGACGAACGTTCGGGGGGGGGGGTGATCTTGTTGCTATGGTCTCCCTACGTCGCTTCCTCTTGTCCAAGAACAGAGCTCGTTCAAACCTCTTGTGTCTTTTCTCCCTGGACTCAGACGTGTACCATCCTGCTCCTCTGCGAGGTCTCCCCCTCGCTCACAGCATGGTGAGAATGAGGACCAATGCAAGGATGTCTCCTGCTCTGCAATTCTTGCTCTGCTCAGTGAGCTTCGTATGCATTCTGAGAGTTCCGGTAAGGCGGATTATGACATAAACAATGGTTGTAGCCATTAAAGCCGAGAGTTTAATGCTCTGGCTGGCCGGCTTGTGCTTGCTCGTGAGAGGCCCCATCAATAAATGGAGGCCGACGGAGGTGAGAGCTTTCATAAATGGCTATGGTGTGAGGTGAGAGCCACCATAAATGGCCTCTCCAAGGAGGTGAGGTGAGAGATTTCATAAATGGTTGGGATTTTGTGTTCCAAGGAGCTATAGATATCTGCTACCAACAACCCACTGACGCGCCATTACCGGAGATGCTAAGCCCAATGATGCTTATGTTCGAGTCTACAGAGATCACACTAGATGGTCATCAACTTCTATATCAAATTCTCGTAAACAGTGCTGGAAATAATGTTGCAAATAGTAGTGTAATCTACTGTTTAACATTTGGAAATTGTTGCAAATAGTAGTGTAATCTACTGTTTAACATTTGGAAATTCATGTTTGGTACCCGTTGAGGCCAAGATAGTTAAAATTCCGACACCAATTTCGCCTTTGTTGCTGATGCTTATGGGTTTTGACCCAAAAGGTGAGAATATGGAGCTACTCTTCAACTAACTATGATATATTAGAATTATAAATTACACTAAAAATATGATATATTAGAATTATAAATTACACTAAAAACTATTTATGAGATTTTGCATCCAAGTTACCATGACTTCCAACGTGTATTGAATATATATAGGTTGGGTGGTGTTTAACTGAATTTGCATGATCCACATTACTTTATTCACTGGCCATGATAACAGAGTCAATTTCTACCCTCCAAAGCCTGTGATTTTGAATTCATTAATTGACATTTTCTGGAAATTCCAAAAAATAAAAATTAAGATGGATTTGTGCTTGTATTTACCTTTCATGAGTCATTTTAACTGAATTCACATAGAAGCACGTAGATGTTTTTGAAAAATCAAAATATAGATTCTCTTCACTATCGTTGTTGTGAGATGTTGCTTCTCGCTATCGGTGATAGATTTCTTTTGGCAATTTTGAGTTTGGGATTCTACTCATATATATTGCAAGATTATCTCTTTATAAATGACAAAAGTGGCATCGAAGGTGAACTTCTAATGGGTCAAGAAGGTAGATTATTTACCTTTAGCAACGATGGAAAATTTTTTGGACAATTTAATTTCTACCTAATGTATTAAAACATAAGCTTCCACTCAACCACTTGTTATTGTTCCTCCACCGCCATTCCCACTAACATTCGAGAATTCTTTGGATCTTCATGATCCTTCCATGACCTTTATAAAAATGAGGGAGTTGTAACCATTTCATCAAGAATAAAGCAGTTTCTGAGTGTTATTTTGTATGTTCCTTTGCTTATGCCCACATCATCGTGGTATCACAGCGAGGTGAGCGAGTTGTTGTGAGAGTCGGAGAGGAATCCGCAGCTTCCAGGTTAGTTGTGAGAGCTGAAGAGTGAGTTAAGGCCTTAGAAGCGTCTTGATCTTCGTCTGGAGTAAAGGCATCTATGGGTTGATTTTATTCATCGTCGTCTCCATATTTTGTCGGTCAGGTTACGGATTCGAGCTCTTCATGATCCTCTTCTTCTTCATTGGGGATCGATTCTTTATTCTGTGGCTACTCTTCCTCGGAGGAAGGCAGGTCGTCTGATGAACTCTTACCATGCTTTCCCTTGGTTCAGCTCTACTCTTCTATAGAGGATCAATCCCAGGACCCGTATGTAAATCCAGACACAAATTGGAAAACTTTGAAGCACCTATCATTGAGCACTGGCAAGCTTGATCCTATAACCAAACATATAGGGAAAAGAGTAATATTCTCAGTCGCGCATTCGTGAGGACTGGTGGAAGTCGTCAGCAGCGGAGATCCATTACAAATCCATGATAAATTCTAGTAAATCTCTTTCCTTGTGTTCGTGTGTTTGTATCAACAGAAGTTGTGATTAATTTGTTTCCCTCGCGTCTTCAAATTGGTATCAGAACAGTCTTGAGGGGTGTCGAGTGTTTTTTGTTTGACGTTTTAGAAGAATGGAATTATATTGGGCGTCTTTGCTTACCCCCATTACCATGATTGTTATTTGGTGACATGGTGGATAGAATTATAGTTGTCTAAGTGTTTAAATATCACTTATAAGACTTGCACATGAGTTGTTGTTTGAAGAAGAGTACGAAGAGCACTTACTTGCACTTATCTTCTATAGTCTTTTTCCTATTTTGCTGAAAACAATTTGGCTTGAATTTTTTTTAAAGGAACGTATTAGCAACTTATGATTCCAACATTTTCTCGGAAAAAATATGATAATTGGGCATTTAGAATGAAATTAACATTTGATTCATATGAGCTATCAGATATAGTATTGAATGGTTATACTGAACCACAAGATGAGTCTATTTTGAGTGTTGATGAAAAGAAAAAGATTGATGAAAATAGGCAAAAGAATAAAAGGGCTTTGCAGATAATTGGACAAGCATTGGAAGATTTGGTTGTTGGAAGGATTAAGTGAGAAGCAAGCATGGGACATTCTAGAGACAGAATATCAAGGCACTAGCAAGGTAAAAATTTCCAAACTCCAAGCACTTAGAAGGGAATTTGAAAACTTGCAAATGAAAGATTATGATTCAATAGATCAGTTTACATATTGTGTTACGGAGTCGGTTAATCAAATAAGACAAAATGGTGATGAGATAGCATATCATAAGGTTGTAGAAAAGGTTTTAAGAAGTTTTCCTAGAAACTTTGATGCAATTGTTGTGGTAATTGAAGAATCTAAAGATTTGACTACATATTCAATGGATGAGTTGGTTGGCTCCTTGAAACATTATGAAGACAGGTTGAACAAGAATGACAATACCTCATTGGAGCATGCATTCAAAACAAAAATGACATTTGGCAGAGGCAGAGGAAGAGGAAATCCAAGATTCATAGGAAAAGGAAGAGGAAGAAATAATTTTCAAATAGAAGAAAGAAAGGGTCAAGACCAAGGAGGAAGGAGAAATCAAAGTTTCAGCTCAAGGGAAAGCAATCACAATCGGGCATCACAAAGGTATGAAAAATCAAAGATTCAATGTTATTACTACAAGAAGTATGGCCACTTTGCAAATGAATGCCAAAAGAAACAAGCAGATATGAGAAAGCATAATGCACATTTCTCTGAGAGTAGTTCTGAGACATTGTTTATTACATGCGATGTAGCTCAAGAAAATTCAAGTAACATTTGGTTTCTTGATAGTGGTTGTAGTAACCATATGACTGGAAATAAAGGGTTGTTTGAGGAATTGGATACATCAATTAAAGCACAAATTAAATTGGGTAATGATAATATTGTAGAAGTCATGTGAAAAGGTGCAATCAATGTAATAACAAATAGTGGAAAGAAAACTATTCCTGATGTTTATTTTGTACCTGGTTTGAACCATAATTGCATAAGTGTAGGACAACTTACTCAAAAGGGTTATATAGTTTCTTTTGAGAATAATGTATGCATTATATTTGATATTCCTCCTAGTAAAATGGTGATTGCGAAGATTAGAATGACAGACAACAGAATGTTCTCACTTCACATGAAAAGTGAAATGATGGAGAATATTGGAGCAAGTTTCAAAGCATCAAGTCAAGATCAAGCATGGATATGGCACTTGAGGTATGGCCATTTAAAATTTAAAGGATTGTGTTTGTTGCAAAGAAATGAAATGGTAAGAGGTTTACCACCTATTCAAGCACCAATAAGTTCATGTGAAAGTTGTATTTTGGGAAAGAAACATAGGAAAAGATTTCAAAAAAAATGTCATATAGAGTTTGGGCACCTTTAGAAATTGTGCATACTGATTTATGCGGTCCAATGAAAACACCATCATTAGGGGGTATCATATACTTTCTAACATTCATTGATGATTATACTAGAAAAACATGGGTTTATTTCCTCAAACACAAATCTGAAACATTTGACAAGTTTAAGGAATTCAAGGCATTGGTTGAGAAACAAAGTGGTCTATCCATTAAGATATTGAGATCAGATAGAGGAGGAGAATACAAGTCAAATGAGTTTTTGGAGTATTG
>ML861917.1:13391-23853 GCA_009831015.1 Picea engelmannii | reverse complement strand
CAATTAGGAATCATAGTTGGAAGTCTTTGATGTGTTCTAATCAATTTCATACAAATCATCTTCCTTGGTAATAGGTAGACAAATATTGAAATTTCAATCAGGTTGTTGAAATATACAGTAGTTTCTGTAGTTATCAAAGATGTTAGGTTGTTGAAATATACAGTAGTTTCTGTAGTTATCAAAGATGTTATAGATCTTTATTTTTTATAAGATGTGTTGACAATAGACTGTTGATTTGGGAAGGTTTAGGTTAAAATATCTTCTTGACATTTATCTATGCTGCACTTTTTTTGCTTTCTTTCACTTGCTTTCAGCATTATCTAGGAGTTATTTTTTCACTCCCACATGTTATTCATACCAGATGTATCTTTTAATCCAATTGACCTGCTTTTATGGTCATTTGTTGGACATTAATAAAATTAACTTATCTTATCTTGAGAGATGAAAAAATCTCAGCCCTTGATTCATAGGTTACACACTTCATGGGTGGTAAACTGTGACAGAAAAAAACTTGAACAAAACATCCCTCTATCATGGTTCTTTAACCTATGTTCACGTGGTCAAGGGTTTTCACTCTAATATGCTATGGGAAGGAAGAAATATGTACCTTCTCCTTACAAAAATTTCCCAACCCCAATAATTCATTTTCAGAGTTTCAATTTCTTGCTAAGTTGAAGTGAATATCTCCAGAAGCGATTTCTATTGTATTTTCAATATAGTGACCTATAAATTGTTACCAGTGGGGTGGGAAGGGATGCATTGGTTATATTTTTATCATTTGCTTGTCATGACATTTAATAGTTATGTTGATTATGAGACTTGTGGTACATTTTTATCACATTCAAGTAATGATTGTGAATCTAATTTACTAAAAGAGCAAGCAACAAATGGGTAAATGGGGCTAGTTATTTATGTTTTCCTCTTAAGAGTTTGGGTGGAAGTTGGACCACTTGAGTGCTTGCTTTATGTTAAGCTTCTCTAATATTGTAATGAAGTGGGGTTTGGATGTTATGTTATAACTATCTTGCATAAAATACAATACGTCAAATGCTCGACCATTAAAAGAACCTTGATTTTTGGATTTTCTCATGAAAAATCAACCAATGGCTACATGTTTACAATGTGTCTCTTTTCTTGCAGATATTTGAAGATTACATGTGTTTTTCCTGTAAAAAGATAGAAAAGGGGTGATATTACTATTATCAGGATGGATGAGCAGGTTAGTTCCATGAATCCATTCCACTCAACAGGGCCTTCTCCAGGAATCAACTAAATCGATTTTCTTATACTGAATTTCATAGAGATATTTGATTGATTAAAGTATTGCATCTAGTCGGTGGCCTACATGGCTATTATCAATTTAAGGTCAAACTTTTTGGAATCATGGTGTAACACTATTAAAAACCTTATCAGGTTGTAGTGTGCATTTGGAGGAACTTCTTTTGTTAAAATGATTTATATGGGGGCCTTATTTTGCAGGGAGAATGCAATGTGGTCCCTATTGAAGAGATCTGCACAAATAATAAAATTGTAGGGTTATGAGGGAGCGAGTTTGTTTGTAGTGTCTGTGGTTGTGAGGACAATGAAAAATTTGAGATATTGGTAAGTGTTGCACCATATATTTTAGGTAGTGATAAGGCCTCACAAGTTGCAATTGTGCATTCCATTTTTAATAGTAGACTATTGCACTTTCTCCATGTGATTTATAGGTTTGATTTCTCAGTGCTAGTTACTAATATTGACAAATATGGATGAAGATTCATCCTTGCAGCTGCAACAGAGGTTCAGTTCATTCCCATCCCACCTGTGTTTCTGCATCCCTAGCAATGTGCAGGACGGGAAGGAATCAGACACCAGCTTCATGTAAGGTTTGTGGTGGTAGAGGCACTATGATTATAGGCTCACCAGAAGAAGGGTATTCAAAGATAACTGGAGTAAATCCAAAATTCATAAGAAACACTACCAATTCTACTCAAAAGAAAGGAGTAAAACGAGTTTCTAGTGACCTAACCAATGGGGGAGTGGGGAAAGTTGATATTTCTGAGAATCATTCTCCTTTGAAACTCTTTAATGAAAAGAGTGGCAGGAAAATTGTACAAGATCCACAAAAGGAGGATTTTTCAATTTCTGAGTCTGAAAAGGTGTTGTTTGCTTTGTTATTTAGCTATAACCGTGTTCATAGCAGAACAAACATTAGTTTTCAACAATGTGTTGATAGTTTGGTTTTTTATGAGAAACTTGGAGTTATTATTCCCACTCAGTGATTTAATGATGTTGTTGCAAGTGTTCCCATTAAAAAATGGAAATATACATTGTTCCATCCTTCTTCTCATCCACTTGCATCCCCAACGCCAACTTCTCCATTGCGATCATCTTCTTCAGAGCTTGCTACCTCTATAGTTCATTCTGAAGGTTTGCCAGCTGCAAAGCAAGAGAAGGGGGAACAACGAGTGGTAGAAGGTATGAATATTATAGGGGGATCTCTCCAGAAGAAATACAAAGAGATTGTTGGTCAGTCCTTGAATGAAAATACTGGGAAAATTCCAAGATTGGTAGGGTATTTTCCACAGGATATTGGTGATGTTAATTCGTCAGTAAATTCAAGGTTTCCAATGCCTACTTCTATAGGGAAGCCAAGGAGAAACAACTTGGAAGACACATTATCCAAAGTGGGATTATTTAACTAGAACCTCGAGGTGGTTTTGAATGAAGCATTGCAGTGACTTTAGCAAGTAGAAGACAATTATAGAGTCTCTGAACTAGTGCCCTATCAACTGGATTATTGCATCCATGGACATCCCCATCCCTTATGAATTCACCAAAACTATCTCACAATCACTGTGAGTCAAGATGTTATGTGATATACAAGATCAAACAAGGAACTCAACATTGTGAAAGGGAAGTAGAAGAGGCGTATGAGGCAATACAAATTTTGTCAATCAAACACCAAAATCTCGAATATGACTGGAGTAAAAAGTGACTAGTGGCTAGTATAACACGGGGAAAAAGATAGGGGAATGGTGGAAGTAAAGGTTTAAATTCACTCTTCTTAGCAAAAGGAATATGAATTGGTGGATTCCCTACAGTCCCTTGACTCCAAGGTTGACAAGATTATAGAACACTTGCACATCCTGGTTGATAAAGAAACTCTAGCTACCACACCTGCAATGGGAAATGGCTCTCTTCAAGTGATTATGGAAGCAATTATGGATGCAACAGGATGAATAAATGAGACCCTCTACAAGAAAATCTAAGTAGAGGACGACAACAGTAGAATGAACTCCATGGAGAAGAAGATGATAGAAGTTTTCCCATGAGGCCTATCTCTTAACTTATTTCTATAGTATCTTATGTATTTTCACTTTGTATTACTTTTACAATAATATGTTTGGAAATATTCATGCCATGCAAGAATAAGTAGTCATAAAATAGGATGGGGGAGGTAGAAGACAACTAGAATTTTGTTGTAGTTTTGTGGGAATAGCTTTGGCCAAGACAATTCAAATCTTCCATTACATGTTGTGCAATACAACTGCAACCATTTTTTCAATGTACAAACATAACCGTTCATGTCAAAAATGTGTGTGTTTCCAAAAGTCGGTGGGTTCACATTTCCACAATGTGCCCATTTTAGAAACTTGTACACATTTCTATGTTTCATGCAACATAGTTCTCAATGCACAATAGACCCAGGTTAAGATCAATCTATGCTAGTCTTGAGATATTTGAGGATGTACAACAATATGTTGATCTACTTTATGCACATACAATGTTGAAACCCTACCACACTTTAAGGCATCCACTAATCTGGTGTGAAGGTTGGATTGATAAGTTTAGTTTAACTCAAATAATGGTTGAGGGAAATAATTGAATGAGTTATTATGTTACCAACAAAGTGAGAGTGTCTATATGGATAACGAAAAGGTTATACAATATACAATGAAGAATTATTCCAAATGGTGAAGTGAAACTCCTCTTGAAATTTATGATAGATTATTAAAAAAAATCCAATTAACAACCATAACTGAAACCTCCTAGTATTCTAAAATCTAAAAAACTTAAAGCAATTACAGGAATTCAAAGAAGAATCAAAGCTTGAACATAAGTAATACATTGTCGAAATTTTAAAAGAAAAAACTCATTCTAATTTACAAATTTAGGATATATACATTGTTAAAACCACTATATCTATAGAGATAGAACTGATAATTTCTCCAGTGCTAGTATCTGTGTCAAAAAAATAACATCTCGGCTCAAAACAGATTTTAAATATTGCATTCTCATGTGACTTGATTGCCGCTCCCCTATCGCCCAAAATATACTAAAACTAATAAAATGTTATCAAAAAGAAATTTTGATACCTGCGTCGCCTATGGAAACTGTGTAGCTACAATTTCTTCAACATGTATATTTGTGTCGCTACCCTGAAATTTCATTAAAATGTAAGAGACTAACCCTATAAATTTTACTTTCAACTTAGGCATTGGCAAGTTCAATTACAAATTTATATATATATCGGCAAAGTAATACCTTTGTTTCTTCTTGGTCAACAAAATATTCATCATCATTTAGCATTTGGGTATACTGCATAAATTTCAATTAATTTATAGACATGAGATTTGGAGAATACACACACACAATAACATTTAATATGTAACATGTACATTCTAGCTCATATTGTAAATGTGTCTTATGTAAGTTAAATTATTATAGAATACTTACGTACCATGATTGTGCATCGATTTTCTCGAGCATTAACTCGCTTATACATGTCTCTATAATATGTTGCATACTGCTCGAGCTCTGATCGACTCATAAATCTCCAGGCATCATCAGAATAACCATTAAATGATTTGTCATCCATATTGGTTGAAGATGCCATATTATTTATGTTGATTTCTACCCCTGCTAATGCAGCTCCAACATGCTCTTTGATCTGTGCCATCGCCCTACTTTCCACTTCGGATGCCATTTCCAAATCCTCTTGAAATGAAATGACTCTAGGTTGTGGAACTATTGAACAAGGCACCAGATTCCTATATTCAACATCTCGTTGTGTATCAGGACGTTCATATATACAACCTTTTCCAGCACCATAGAATCTAGATCTCGTATCTGTATAGTCAGGGTCCATGTGAAACTGAAACTCTGCAATTAGCGTCTTGACAAAATATTGAGGGACCTCGTCATTATTTGGGAACTTCCCATATGCATAGAGGAACCTCAAATAAATATGTTGTGCAATATTTGGATCATTGAATCTTGCAATCTTTAGACTTTTTTGGTCTCCAGGCCGCAAGTCAAATAATGAAAAGACCATTTCTTTTGTGACAACGTTTTTTATTTCTTCGAACTTGTGGCGACCCATCACCACCATTTGCCTCGTATGGATCATGTCATAAAAACATGGATTGATGGTCCAACCCTAATATAAGTCTCAATCAAATTGTTCGTATTATGCAAAACAATATGGAGACTCTGTTGACAACTGGTAGAGATAATATAACTCTCAAGTTCACCATGCAATCTCGCAGAATGCTCCCTCATCTCTTCCACAATAAGCATTGTGATCTTGTCTTCCCAAGGAATATCATTGGCAACATCTCTAGGATGAGTGTAGAGAGGCTCATATCTTTCATTGTGGGCATACTGACGCGCCCGACGACCTCTCCTTGTATCAGGAGGTGGCATAGGAGCACAAGCAACAAAACCTGTAAGAAGTAAATCGTGTGCAAGTATTAGAATGTATATATAATTTGTCGATCAAAGTATACATATTTAAATAAAATGTGTTCATTAAAAATACTCGATGGAGCCTCTGCCGCAGCATGTACATTGTGTGTACTAGAAACTAACTCTTTTGTCATATTAGTATTTTGAGAATGTCTAGAGGCCCCTGTAAAAAAAAAAAGAATTGGAAATCACATGTAAGTTTAAGCGAAATAACATAATTTTTCGCAAATAAAACACTCATGTCAAATAAGAATTATGGTAAAAAATTACGTAACAAATCTCTATCTGACCTGATGGGTTGTTTGTGCTAGTCGTATTTGCAGCATAAGACATTGAATGCACATGCAAAAAAATAATCAAGTCATATGCATGTAAAGTTTTAAAAAAATTCCAAAATATTTAACTTGTACTATAAAAAGATAAATAACATTAAAAATTACCTATGTGTGTCCTCTATGCTTGTCCAGTAGCCCCTGTAAAAAACAATAAACTAGCAATCACATGTATGTAAGAGAAATATCATAATTTTTCACAAATTAAACACACAATATTTATGAACTCAGATTTCACCTAAACCTTGTATATCTTGTGATGGCCTGCTTATGGTAGGCGTATTAGCAGAATAAGGCATTGAATGCATGTGCAAAATAATAATAAATTCTTATGCATGTAACGTTTTAAAAAAGTTAAATATATTTAAGATGCACTACAAAATGACAAATATCATTAGAATGTACCTATGGGTATCCCATGTGGGCGTGGGTGCACAACAATCAAGCCAACCTGGCAACCAAGCTGTTCTCTTGCAATGTGTCTAAAAGACTCGTCAGAAGTGTGTATGTCATGGTCAGAGCCACTACCTCTGGACGACAAGATCTTAGAAACATGTGTAAAATAAGATTTATGTTTATATTTTTTCACATTAAACATTACATATAACATATAGACTTTAGTGTGAACTAAATAACAATTGAATTTACATGTCGATGACCTCTAGGAGTGTCGGTGCATAGCAACCAAGTTTGCTTGACCCTGAAGTTGTACAGTTGTGCATGCCGAGAATTTTCCACAAAATAAAAAACAAAAACATGCCAAATTTAACATAAATATGTCCATATCTGTATTGACATTAAACATTAGAAATATGTAACCTAGACTTGAACATGTTGAAGTTAACAATCGAATGCACCTAATAGTGGACTCTGATAATGTAGGTCGAAAGAAGCCATGTTGGCCTCTTTCTGACCCTGTGCACCTGTGTATGATGAGAAATTTTCACATTAAAAACATGTAAACACATGTCAAACAAGATAAATATGTTTCATATTTATTCACATTAAATACAATGTAGTTGAGCATCTAGATTAAAATAACAAACAAATATACATGAGCGCGTCACATGTTTATGTGGTTCTAAACTAGTCGAGTGACTATGTTGTTCAATTTGTGCACCTGTGGTGCATCCAATAATCTAATCTGAATGGCGTCTATGAATGTTAGTACCACTACCAACATGTGTAGATGTCTTTGGACGATCCATGTGTCCTTATTAAGAATAAAAAGGATTAGGTTAAACTAGAGAGGGTTTTCCAGGGTAAAATCTATGTGTTATCGTGCATGTTATATACTGAGATTATATTCTATTTTTGTTCATATATCTCATTGTACTCACTGTGAAGAAATTATAAATCAACAAAAATTGTTTTAATAAATATTGTAGATCTAAATTACATTTAAAAATTAATTACATTGAATTACATATTTAACATTCAACTTAAATATGCCAATAACAAAGCTCATTGTTGATGATATAGGCAGGTAAGTAGCTACATCTATTTTGAGTTAAAATAAGTTATTAATTCACAAGCGCTTTAATAAAAAAAAAAATCTTGAATATTTAAATCCATTTAGCTTTAATAAAAAATCTTCAATTTTAAAATCCCATCCAAAAATCAATTTTCTTGAAAGGAAAAATCTATTATAGCTAGGAATCTTTCTTTGTTTCCATACCACTAAAGGAAATTATAGATTTATTTACATTGATTTCCATACCTAAAAAAATTCTATATAGATCTAATATCTCATGGAGTTTGTTTACTTCTATTTGTAATCCATTACTATGTTTACTTCTATTTGTAATCCATTACTAAACAAAAAGAACATCATCTACAAACAAAATATGAGATAGGAAGATGTACCTCCCATATTTACTCTTAATATATCTTCAACTCTTCTAGCCTTTACTATTTCCCACTGAGGTCTTCAACAATAATTGAGAAAATCAATGATGTCAGGGAACAACCTTGTCTCAATCCCCTTGAAGGATTGAATCATTTGGATGTTGCACCATTTATAAAGGAAATCGATGTCAAATATCCCATGTTCCATTTGACAATATCCAAATTGAATCGTACATTAAGCAGCATCAACCTAATATATAGATTTTTCTAGATTAATCTTTGTAAAAATATTTGGGAGATTTATTTGTTTTATAGTATGTAACCCTTCTTGAGCGACTCCAATAGCCTCATGAATATGTTTTCCAGCGAAAAAGTAAAATTGTTTTTGGGATATAACCTCCGAGTGGGCATAGGGTGATCAACTTTAATTCATCAAAGGTTTCCAACCTTTTTTGGAATAAGAAATAAAAAGGTGGTGTTGAAAATTCCCAGAACTTTCCTTGAATTCCTTTATTCTTCAATCACTTGATAAGATCTTCTTCTACTAATTCATAGAATCCAATGAAGAATTATATTGGTTTTCCATCTAGTCCATGGATTTTTTTCCTTTTTAAAAGATGCCAAAATAGAGTTTAATTCTTCCTTTGAGACTTCTTCCATCAATATTTGGTATACTTCCTCAATAACAAATCTTGGAAAGAAAGTGAACAACTTTATAATTTCAACAATGTTGTCTCTATCTAGCATAGTGTATATTGATTGGAAGTGAGAGACTCCCATATCAACTATCGCATTAAACTTCCTAGCTTTACTACCATTCATCTTTTTCATCTCCTAGATTGTATTTACTCTATTTTTTTTATTTGCATAAATATGAAAAAAATTGGCATTTCATCTCCTTTTTCTAGCCAAATTGAATTACTCTTCAATATGGATTATGCTTCTACCCAATCCGACATGTTATTCTTAGTATTTTCCAGTCCTCTTAACAATAATTTATGCTATTTAGTAAAAATCCCACCCACAATATTCTCATAATTTTTTTCTATATTTCTTTGAAGAAATAAAAATAAGAAAGACAAAATATTTATGAACAAAAATAAATTAAGTTCTTCTCTTTCTTATGATAGTCACACCATTAAGTAATACAACATCAATGAAAAACATAAAAAACAGGGAAATCTTATTTATAACATTCTGTTGTAAGCATAACATTCACTCAAGATGAGTTTACATAGATCGTATGCCCTATATAGGTCCGTACTATTGTTGATAATTCTTTAAAAATCCACAAAAACAAAATTGGAACTACAACTCAGCTTGTATTTGACTGGTATCTTTTCAAAAACATAAATTATACATATATCTCTGACCTAGGCATGCTTTCCTTTCACGACTGGGTGAATGTGCAATCCGTACATAAATTGTACAGTCACTGGAGTTGTCTTCTCCACAATCCACCTCACTATGTGTTTCTCCCTCTGAATCTGAGAGACCCATCCGTCGAATGTCTGGATATTCTATTTTCTCTTATTGAATTTTTCTACTACACCCTGTACCAGGATTGTCTGGGTATCCCCATTCATCCAATTGAGTCCATTCCCACCATGTGGGTCTACTGAGAATAGCCTCATGTTCTCTCACACTTTGATTTGCAGACTCATTTCTTTCTTCTGTGAGTATGTAAATAGGTTGTCCCCATAGCTTATATAGTCCATCTTCACTTATGCCTATCATTACAGACGGTCCTGGTACTTGACTTTTAATTGAACAGATTGTACAATGCAACCAAAGAAGCTTTCCACGTAGAGTTGATGCTCCAAGGATGATATTGAGAGAAAGTTGATTATCATACATGGTATGCACAATACTTCTTGTATCCTAAGAATTTTGTTTGATTCCAGTTGTAGTGATACTGCCCCTTTTCCATGAAATTCCACCATACTAGAATGCACCCCACACTTAAAAACTCTTGAATCTTAACTTGAGAACTCCCGAAGTGAAATTTGGTCACCTGTCATGTGAGTTGTGGCCCTACTGTCTATGTACCAACATGTCATGGTTCTGTCCTCTGTGTCCAAAAACAAAGTGTACTCGTCCTTAAACATTCGATAAAACCCTCTAGTTGTGGTAGCCAACTGTTGCTTGATGCAGGAGCATCGCTCACTCAATCAAGTGAGCCAACGCAAGGAGGAAAAGAGAACAGCTGGAGAGTGCCAGCATTCAAATTTTGGAACACTGTAATATGGCTGCGCCAAACATTTAATGTTGATGTGATGAAGCGCACTTTATATATGTAACGGACCTTGAGCGGATAAGCTCTCGTCCTTAGTAGTTGAGGCATTTATGTAGATTTAATGCAAGTAGATAAACTAATTAACTGTAGATTAGACAGTTTAGCTTTCAAGAGGGAAAACGGAATATAGACACCCTCCGTTGTATTGTTGATTATCATCATTCTCATTCATACAGGAGCAAGAGAAGAGTAGCGCAGAGAGCTTGTGAAGAACTCCATGTACAGCTATTGAATTAATAGAAAACTTTGATTC
>ML861916.1:14132-34363 GCA_009831015.1 Picea engelmannii | reverse complement strand
AGTTTAAGAAGTTTAAAAGGAAGGACAAAAATACCACCACTGTAAAGAGAGAAGAAGGAAAGTCATCTTGCACTCATTGCAAGAAAAGTGGTCATGATGATGAACATTGTTGGAAACTACATCTAGAGAAGAGACCGAAACAGTTCGATGGAAAGGGGAAGACAAAGATCATTGCTGCAGTGAAACAAGATCTTGGTTCCAATTCAAGATATGAAGGAAAGATCATAGTGATTGGAGTACAAGGTAAAGATTCCCTTCATGCTAGTTCAAATTCCAATAATGAATCTCATGATGATGAAAGAAAGAGGAATGAATTTTTTCATATAAGAGTTGTAAAAAAGATAGATAAGCATACTAAGATAGATACATTATTTGATTTGGGTTCCCAAGTAAACTTGATATTTGAAGCACTTGTTAAAAATATGGGTCTTGAAACTAAACCACATCCAAATCATGATCCTCTTGGTTGGGTATGTGATAAAGAAAAACTTAATGTCACCAAGCAATGTAGGGTCAGATTTGTTATTGCTTCAAAGTTGATTGGTGAAGTGGATTTGGATGTTGTATCACTTGATATATGTGGCATAGTGTTGGGGAGTCCTTATCTTTATGATAAAAAAGAAGTCTTATTTCATCATGAGAACAAATATCACCTTACTAAAGGGGGAGTGGAATATATTGTTAGATCCCACAACATGAGGGTAAACACAACACTTTTTAGTGTAGGAAAAATGAAGAGACTCATAAACACTAATAAGATATATGTACTCATAGTCGTAAGGGAAAAGGATGTCGGAACATCCTATGCTTTCCAAGGATGTGATCATTCTCATAAGAAATAATTAGTTGATATTGTTTCTAAGTATGATGATATTTTCCATAAACCAAATGGATTACCTCCTAAGAGAGAAATCCAACATGAAATACATCTTCAGCAGGATTCTCCTCTTCCTAATGTGGGAATGTACAAGATTTTAGTTGTAGAGATGACAAAGATCAAAAAACCAGTATAAGGCTTATTGGATCAAGGGGTCATTAGGCCCATCTCATCTCCTTGTGGTTCTCCAATTGTGATGGTTCCAAAGAAGGATGGAACATGGTGAATGTGTGTCGATTACCGAACCTTTAATAAAATCACGATGAAAAATCGATACCCTCTTCCTCGTATAGATGATTTACTTGATCAACTAAAGAATGTTGTTTATTTCACTAAGTTGGATTTGCACAGTGGATACTATCAGATCAGGGTTGTAGAACATGATGCATGGAAAAATTCCTTTAAAACCAAACAAGGATTGTTTGAGTGGTTAGTTATGTCGTTTGGGATTTGTAATGCTCTGGCAACCTTCATGTGTGTGATGAATGATGTGTTCAGGCCATTTCTAGATGATTTTGTGATTGTGTATTTAAATGACATTCTTATATTTAGTGGGACTTGGGATGATCATGTAAGGCATATAAAGAAAGTATCGGATACTTTGCAAAGGGAAAAGTTGTATGTAAAATTGTCCAAATGTGAATTTGGTAACATTTCACTTGTATACTTATGTCATATTGTAGGAGGAGGACAATTGAAAATTGATCCTTCCAAGATTGATGTAATTGTAAATTAGCTTGAGCCTAAAAGTGTAACCGAAATACAGAGCTTCTTAGGTGTAGTCCAGTATTGGAGGAGATTCATTTCAAACTTCTATTTTATTGCAGCTCCTTTGCATGCCTTTACTAGTGTGAAGAACACTTTTCGGTGGGGAGGAAAGCAACAAAAAGAATTTGACACTTTGAAGGAAAATATTAGTACCACACTAGTATTATCACTATCAAATATTCAATAGCCTTTCGAGATCGAGACAGATGCCAATGGGTACACCATGGGTGCAGTATTGATGCAATATCGTAAGCCTATTTGTTACCACTCTGAAAATTTTAACCAAGTTGATGTTAACTCTCCTACATATGATAAAGAGTTGTATGCATTAGTTCAAAGCTTAAAGAAATAGAAGCACTACTTTTTAGGGAAGGAAACAATCATACATACATATCATCAACCCTTACAGTATCTTCAAGCACAAACCAAGCTTCAACAATCTCGACATTACAGATGGATGGGTTTTATTCAACAATGTCATTTGGTAATCAAATAAAAAAAGGGTACAAGTAACAAGGTAGTTGATATGCTTTCTAGACCTCCTATTATTTCTTCTATTATCTTGAAGAATGCTTATTTATCTCATGATAGCTATGTGGAACAATATGTCGTTGATGAAGATTTTAAAGAAGTATTTGAGAAGCTAACCCATGGTGCACAGGTAGAGAACTATTGTTTGTGGGGAAAACTACTCTACCATCTTGGAAAGATATGTATTCCAACAAGTGAACGAGTCCATGTAATACGAGAAGCTCACACTTCTCTTGTGTCTAGGCATTTTCGGGTAGGAAAAACTATGGCTCATCTACAGAGGTTTTGTTACTGGCCTCAAATGAAAGAAAATGTAACTAAATATGTAAAGGGGTGTGTGATGTGTTCTACTTGTAAGCCCACTAATAGAAAATTGGGGCTATACTCACCACTTCATGTTCCATCCCATCCATGGGAAAGTATCTCCATGGATATTGTAGGGGGTTTACCAATGTCAAAAATGGGTCATGAGTATCTGTATGTTATAGTGGATAGGTTTAGCAAGATGTATATCTATATTCCATGTGAAAAGCAAATCGTTGCTGAGAAGACTGCTAATCTCTTCTTTCAGTATGTTTGGGTTCACTTTGGGTTACCCACATCCATTATCTCGGATCGAGATCTCGATTCCTTGGGGATTTTTGGACAAGCTTGTGGAGAATGATGGACACCAAGTTGAAGAGGAGCATTGCTTTCCATCCACAAACCGACAGACATATAGAGGTTGTTAACCAAATAGTGGTACTTTTTATTCGAGGCTACTATATCAAGTAGCCCAAGTTATGGGATGAACATATACCCTATGTACAACATGCTTACAATCGAGCCTTACATTCCTCCACTTAATGTTCACCATTTGAGACATGTTTTGGGTATTTTCCTAACGTTCCTTTGGACTTGATGTATGGGAGAGATGTTGATTCAAATGAAGAAATAACTGAAGAAAGAGTGCACAAGTTCATGCAGAGGATACAATAGATACATGAAGTAGTCAGGGAATAGTTGGAGAAAATTCAAGCACGGTATAAATCTCGGCATGACAAACATAGGGTTGATCATCAGTTCCAGGTTGAAGATTAGGTATGGCTTCACATCAACAAGGAGAGATTGAAGGGTGAAGGTGAGAAACTCAAGCCCATCCGTTATGGGCCCTTCACTATTTTGGAGAAAAGTGGCATCAATTCTTTTCATCTAGATCTTCCACCTTATATGCAGATCTACTCAGTTGTAAATGTGGAAAACTTGAAACTTTTTGAGCCTCCCATGATCATGGATCAAGGTGAGGAATTTTCAATACCTTTAGTTGATGAGTTTGCTTCAGAGTACTTGGATGAGTTGGAGGAGGATATCATCTTGGAAAGAAAGACAAGGACTCCATGCAAGGGTGATGTTGATTATATTCGAGTGGGCTTAAAGGGCACACATACAAGCAAGGCAAAGTGGATTGAGAAGGATAAGGTGAGGGAACTCTTCCCTCACTTATCTGTTGATTGATGAAAGGCTTTGGTGGTCCAAAAATATCTCAATGGGAAGGCATGATCCAAAAATGATCTAGAGGAGACTAAGGATAACTCATAATTCGCAGAAGCAACTCGGGAAGCTCAGAATGGCCTTAGCAGAGAGAGAAAGGGAAAAAATTAAAATTCCTCAAAAATCAGTGAAATTGGCATCATCTCGAAGAGCGCTTCACAAGATTTCCAACGGCGTAAATGGTTGGTCAAACGGAGTTACATATCAAAATATATTCGCGGTCAAAGTTTTGTTCAACCTAGCCCAGTCAGCAAGCATGAGTCAGCATGCGTACTGTTGATGTCAGGATCAGTACGGATGACATCATCATCCATACAATATATGTGTGACACATAGAGGGAAACATGTGTCATGTTGTTGTCATCATGGTGACGTGGTAGCACCAGAGTTTTCCACATGTCACTCATTTTGGACTTTTCGAGAAAATCCATGGACAAATGAAAAGGTGCCATGTGGCAGTCTATACAGCCATGTGGCAGACCGTACATCCACCTGTCTAGTGACATGGCATGCTGACCAAGAAGAGATGACGTGGCAGTGACTGTGCAAGAAGGTGACATGGGACAATGAGTGCCCACCATGTGGCCCAATCATGGGATTCCACGTGGCAGCAGGGAAATCCCCAATGTGGGCTAACAACCAAATTTCTAAAAAAAAATATAATAAATACAAATCCACCAAAATAGTGGCAAGATCTGCCACATCTGGTCGATCCGCTAAACTAGCAATGATCTTCCAAGACTAAATATCCATCATATCTGTCTAACCACTATCTCTCCTCCATATATAGCAGTCACCACCAATCATTAGCGCCAACGTGGGGTTGTTGTAACAAAGTACCAAAAAGGGGAGGCTCGCGGACTTGACATCGAGGTTTTCTAATCTGAGCAAAGATTCTGTATCTTAACTCCAGAATGAGGTATACTTATGTATTTTTCCAAATTCTTTAGTTGAGTTAATAAAAAGGCCTACCCATTTGAGAGCAGGACCCATAGACGTGGTCCACCAGGGACGAGCTCCGTTATCAAGTTTTTGAGTTCATATTTGATGCTTATGTCTCTTCATTATTGAGATTTTCCTTCTTTATGGTGCACTTTAATTTATGTTCATTTAATACAATTATTTATAAGTCACATTGATGAAACGATCTAGGATCATCCAAGGATAATCCATATATTCCCTTCCAACCCAGTTGAGAGGAAGGAAAGGTGCATCTATTTCTTGGTTTCTCGTCAGATTCCGATAGAGAAATCATCTGGGGCACATTTTCCATCCATTGAGGGTGCGGCAGTTGAGGAGGACACATTTGGGGTTCCCGAGTGATCATCAGATCATACCCAGGTAAATCCTTCTGACCCATTTCCCAATAGCCTAGGGCGCTCAATTTGAGACCCTTATCAGGTGATTCTGACAGGGGAATCACTAGGGTGCAATTTCCAGCGGCAGAGGGGGCATATTTCCCCAAGGGGATCCATCTAGGGTCCAGACATATCAGCAGAGGGCCAATTGTTAGTAGATCAGTCACTGAGACTGAGAGAGAGGGAAGGGTGCACTGATTGGGACTATTTCCAGGAAGATCTGAGGGGTTTAACCACCAAGGAGAAATTTCCAATCTTGCAGTAGTTTTTGTATGAGTTTTTGTAGTTCGTAGCAGATCTGACATCTCATCCACTAATCTCGCATTCTTGTTCTAGTATCGGGTACTATTTTTTTAGTTTGCTTATTGTATTTCGGCTAAGATCTTTTTGTCACTGATCTAGCCGAGTGATTTATTTTATTCAGTCATATTCGACATTGTACTCCACAAAGATATCATAATATATGGTTTGCAGTGTTTTGTCTCATTTACTATTTGTATGTTCATTTATATGATGTAAAGAATTAATTATTCACACACATATAAAATGCATCCAGAAATCCCCAGTGTATCATATCATATAGTGGATATATCATATTAGCAGTATTTCCTAGACTGATCAGGTTAGGAACATTATAGTGGTATCAGAGCTTTCTTCTTGCGAACCTGTGAAGAAAGTGCTTCTAATGACCCCATGATTCTGGGAACAAGTGAATAATACCTGGAGGGTCAAGGACATATTGGGGACGAGTACATTCAGTGTCGCAAAGGTCATAGCAGAGACAGGAATAGAAGGGACTACACTCCCTTCCACACTCAGTCTGATATAGAGCCAGAATTAGAGGATAGAGAGCATATCATCTCTGACACAGAGGCAGAGATAGAGAGGATAATGGGTGGCAAACAAGAGATGCCAGAGGGTAGGGGGAAAGGCCCTGAGACACATCCAGACAGTATGCAGGCCATATTGAATGACTTAGCCAGAGGAAAATGGGACATGATGAATTCCATAGGACATAGTACATAGATGATCCATCATAGCGTGAGCACTATAGGTGCCAATGCCACAAGAGGAGTGAGTGGTTCAGGAGGACACCAAGGAGGTGGGGCTAGTGGCTCCAATTGATCTCAGGGTAGAGCGAGTGCAAACCCTTCACTAATATGAGCTATACATCATATGGGAGGATTCCCTGACCTTTATATCCACATTTCTAGGGGGGGCAGTCATTGGGACAACCATGGCATACAAGAGGATAGCCAGGTCAAGGATAGGTCATGCCACATGATCCATTCGGAGAGAATAGGAGAGACTACTTGGCCCTAGGACCGGAGTTCCATGCAAACATGAGTTTGTTATACTCTTGTTCAATCAAGTATCAGAACAGACCCCAAGAGGCATAGAGGGGTAATGAGAAAACTCAAAACATGGATTTCATCAAGAAAGTGGGGAAGTTGAACATTCCTACTTTCGACGGATCATCACGATGCTCAGCTCAGGCATGGGTACAGAATATTGACACATATTTCAAGCTTAACCTAATGATAGAGTCAGAAGCCATCAACTTTTCCACCTTGCACTTGGATTGGGAGGCCCATGAGTGGTGGTACCATGGGCTGGTGACCTTGGGTCACAACCACATTACTTCATACTTGGATTTCACTGAGAGGTTGATGGAGAGGTTTGACCAGAGAGATATAGAGCTTCATTTCAAAGACTTTACATAGTTGAGATAGATAGGATCAGTCGAGGCCTTCATCACAGAGTTCCAGTGGAAGGCAGTGGTCGTATATGATATATCAGAGCATAGATTGGTGATGTTGTTTACTAAGGAATTGGCGAATCCATTGAGGATTTGGGTTAAGGATTTCAAGCCTCACACCATATCAGAGGCCATTGTGTGCACGAGAGACATGGGAGACTCATCACTAAAGAAATTTAATCCCAATTTGGACAATGACACCAGACGAGAGTTGATGAGGAAGAATCATTTCTTCTCTTACAGAGACCCTTGGGTTCCAGTCCATAAGTGCATGGGCAAGGTAGAGATCCATTATATTGAGGTGGCAGTAGACAGTGTGGATAATGAGGAGGAGGATCAAGACAATAGATCCATTAGCTCAGAAGAGGAGGCATCACATGAAGAGGAGCAACCTCCATGGATACCACTGACACCGATAGGGACCCACCCACTAGTAGCACCACAACCTCCTAAGCAGGCTAACGTAGGGAAACCAACAAAGGGAGGAGTCATAGCAACCCTTTCTGGTGTTCCCAAGTATGACACCCTCTATATGAGAGAGACTATTCAGGGACAATGAGAAATCACCCTCATAGATGGTGGGGCCACCCACAACTTCGTTGATTCTTCATTGGTATTTAGGCGGGCACTTCAGATAGAGGAGTTTGAGGGATTTGATGTTGCAGTAGTTGATGGCCATACAGTGGAGTGTCTAGAAAGAGTCCCAGACTTGGATATAAAGTTAGGTAACTACACCGTGAGAGACACATTTTATGTAGTTGACCTATTAGACATAGATGTGGTGTTGGGAGTCCAGTGGTTGATCAAATTGGGAAAAATCACCACCAACTACCAAACCTTGGAGATGGGGTTCAGGGACAGTGATGGGAAGAGGATTGTTCTGAGGGGCATATCGATAGGGGCACCCAAGACAGTTTCTCCCAAAAGGATGGAGAGGATCTTTAGGAATGGGGAGGTAACATATGTTGTAGAGTGTTTGATCACTATGCAGAAGGATTTATAGGGTCGACAACAATATCATATATAGATCAAGAAATTGTTGGGGAGACATCAACAAGTTTTTGGTTCGATTCCACTAGGGAGACCACCAAACATAGGGTTTGAGCATACTATTGAGTTGGAGGAGGGGGGGAAACCAATGATCACACCACCCTACCATCATCCTATGAGGTTCAACGATGAGATAAAGAAATCAATTAAGGAATTTCTAGAAATGGGACACATCAGACCTAGCAGTAGTCCATTCGCTTCTTCAATTGTGTTAGTTCTAAAGAAGGATGATACCATGAGGATGTGCATCAACTATCAGGCCTTGAACAAGAAAACCATCAAGAAATGATATCCTATCCCTCAGATATATTAGTTTATGGATGAACTGCATGGAGCATTTTTCTTCTTGAAGATTGATATACACTCTAGATATCATCAGATCAACATCTGAGAGAAAGACATAGAGAAGACGACATTCAGATGCCACTTTGGTCATTTTGAGTTCTTGGTTATGCCATTTGGGCTAACCAATGCACCGGCTACATTTCAGTCTTTCATGAACCACATATTCAAGGAATAGTTGAGGAGGGCACCAAACCAATGATCACACCACCCTACCGTCATCCTAGGAGGTTCAAGTATGAGATAGAGAAAGAAATTAAGGAATTTCTAGCGATGGGACACATCATACCTAGAATCAGTCCATTTGCTTCTTTAGTTGTCTTAATTTTGAATAAGGATGGTACCATGGATATGTGCATCGACTATCGGGCCTTGAAAAAGAAAACCATCAAGAACTGGTATCCTATCCCTCGCATCGATGAGTTGATGGATGAACTACATGGAGCATTTTTCTTCTCGAATATTTATCTACGCTCTGGATATCATCGTATCAACATCCGAGAGAAAGACATAGAGAATACGACATTCAAATTCCACTTTGGTCATTTTGAGTTCTTGGTTATGCCATTTGGGCTCACCAATGCACCAACTACATTTTAGTCTTGCATGAACCACATATTCAGGGAACAGTTGAGGATGGGGGCAGACCAATGATCACACCACCCTACCGTCATCCTAGGAGGTTCAAGGATGATATAGAGAAATAAATTAAGGAATTGCTAGCAATGGGACACATCAGACCTAGCAGTAGTCCATTGTCCTCTTTAGTTGTCTTAGTTCTAAAGAAGGATGGTACCATGAGGATGTGAATCGATTGTCGGAACTTGAACAAGAAAACCATCAAGAACTAATATCCTATCCCTTGCATCAATGAGTTGATGGATGAACTGCATGGAGCAATTTTCTTCTCGAAGATTGATCTACACTATGGATATCATCAGATCAACATCAGAGAGCAAGACATAGAGAAGACAACATTTAGATGCCACTTTGGTAATTTTGAGTTATTGGTTATGCCATTTGGGCTAACCAATGCACTAGCTACATTTTAGTCCTGCATGAACCACATATTCAGGGAACAATGGAGGAAATCAGTCTTGGTTTTCTTCGATGACATCTTGGTCTACAAAAAGACATGGCAGGAGCATATGAAACACTTGGATGAGGTACTGAGCATCATGGAGAAACAATCACTATACGCCAAAGAGTCCAAGTATGATTTCGGTATGACATAAATACTTTAATTGGACCACATCATCAATGCACAGGGGGTACAGGTGCACTAGGAGAAGATCATGGCAATTCTAGATTGACCAATGCCTAGGAATGTGACAGAGTTGAGGAGCTTCTTTGGGATATCCAGCTTGTTATCACTAGAAGTCACCCTCAGATTTCATAGAAGGTAAGGCCAGTACCCATAAGTTTATACATCAACTAAAAATGATTTTTAAGAGGCCAAATGGAGATGACTCAATGATAATAATGTTCAAACTCAGAAATATGGACTAGCATGCATAAGCAATTGAGGTCTGGAAACAACTTCAATCAGTAACTTGGAGTAAGGGTGAATAGAGGGAGGAATTTGGTGAGGAGAGTGTAATGTTTTGTTGTGAATATTAGATCTTCCAGTAGCCTAAGGAGGAAAAACTTAAACACAAGATCCTCTTGAATTCAAATCTCAAAGAAACTAAAAGAACAACACTATAATCAAACATTCATCATAATACAGTCACAACAATCCATGTGAATCAGTCAATCGTGAACTCTCTCAATATCAAAGGCAAATAAGATTGAGCAATAAAGTTGACTTAGATTAACCAAGATATCTCAAAAACAAATACATAACCAGAGAACCAGTGTTCTTCATCAAAATATTACAATAGCAGGGAGCCTAGTTCAACCATTCAACCATAACAAAATATCAAAACTGTCTATAAATACCCAGAAATGTTGCAACCACCAAGAGTGTGATCGGACCACTTCATTCAAAGCCTTCAGTCTGTGCCTGCTCTATCATATTGTGAAGGTTTTCTCATGTCAGACACAATCCAGGCGCAGTTATGTGATTTACAGGAAAAATCGCCCATAGGGAAGCTTTGGATCGTCAACGTGCCTTCATGGCTACGCTCTGCAATGCTTTCCATTTATGGGGTGAGATAAGGACTCAACTGCCACCCCCAATCTTAAATAACTACCTTCATCGGGATCAGGATGAGGCCTAACACCCATAAATGTTCTTGGAGGTTCCCACGACTTCTTCGAGTCAATCTCGATGCCTCGAGGCCAAGAAGATCTTCTTCTGTGACCAAATATGGGCACTTTTGGCCTTTGGGGAAGCTCCTCTCCTTCGCTCCATATTCAATGTGACCTAGGGCCATGACCCTATGTGATTTTTGTGATTACGATCTAAGATTAGTCCCTCTAATCAATGGCTCAGCTCTGGCACTTTTTAGATTGACAGATCAGATCTTCCCCTTCAAAATAACGGCCAAGATTTTCTTCGCAAATCGGGCTTTGGGAATTTCAATTCTCAAACTCCATTTTTCTTCTACTACTTTTATCTGGAGCAAAGGATCTGGTGACACGTGGCTCCTACTGATTGACGACTCAGATTCTCTTCAGGTGCTTCGGGACTTTGCAATGTTTCTCATTTTAAAACTCCCAAAGTAAAACTCCTGGAGTGACGGATCTGATGATCTGTGGCTCTTGTTGATCAATGGCTCAAATCTATTTCGGGACTTCAGGCCTTTGTCCACTTCGACAGCTTTGGCAAATTTGGTGCTTTGGAGGCTTCGACTCTTCGGGGCTTCTAAGCATTTATCATTTCAAATTTCTTGAACCTCATTTACCTGAAGGCTTGGATCAACTTCCACCTTACCCCTTTAAGATCAATGTTTCATACTCACTTCGGGGCCTTTTTCTATGGTGCTATACTCCGTGCAAGTTGGCACTCCTGAATGCCTGTGAGTCGTTGTTCTAGGAATCTTCGTCGTTGAAATATTAAAACTGCCTTCTGCTTATGCTTCAATATCGAAATAGACTGTTTAATAAATGTGTGCTTTGTTTTCATGGTTGCGACCTGCACGATCAAGGATTTGAACGACTAGCTGCGAGCTGAGAAAATAGGGAGACCAGGGTGCACAAATGAGAAAGGGAAAACAAAAAATGATTTTATCGACCGAAGGAAGAAAAAATTCAAGACTCGACCTACGAAAAGGATAGAGACAAGGAAAAACTACAGACTTAGATAGAAACCACAAACCCACGGGACTCTAACAATTTTATGTGATAACATTTGGCTCCATAGGGGATGGCATGCTCCCTGCGAGCTGCCAAGAACAAGTAGTTCTAACACCTTAGTTGTTGGGCTATGGAGTCTAGCTCAAAACTTTTACAGGAGAAAACAGGGAAATATTTACACTTCTTTACCTAAAAATGAAAAACAAACACATGGGCTGCAGAAAGAGATTATTTATGTACAATCCTACGCTAACTTATTTTTACAAAATGCTAGGTGAAATCAAACTTCCACCATAGCCACCCAGATTGCTCGGTAATATAATTATTCTCTTCACTGCAAATGATCCACAAAAGGTAAGGGAAGTATGACAGCAGAACGAGAACATGATTTGGAACACCAAACATACCCCTAAGTGATGATAATATGAATAACCTTGCAAGCTCCAGTGATTTAGAAAACACAGCTCCATATACAACCCCACGGGGTCAAAAAAATTATAATCGGGAAAGCTCGACATGTAAGAAATTACCTCCTGTACTTCCTTGTTGCTCTCATGTCGTTCGACATTCTCAGAGTGTATAGGTGGGTAGAGGACTGATTTCAATCGGCTGATCCCAGGTGATACTTTCTCATTTGCAAGTTCAATATAGGGGATAAACTGCACCTTTAGCTCCTCCATTTCTCCTGTATTTGCTCCGATAACATCTGCTAGCTGAGAACAAGAAGTCTCTTCATGTATATCAATGGATGGTTCTTTCTCTCTATCATACTACTCTTGGTAGGAGTTTTCTCTTTCATAAGAAGATTGGAAGCCTATGAAAGTAGGAACAACATTTGGAAAACCAGGAACAACAGATAAATTAAAAGGAGCGAACCTTCGAGCCAAGATCTTTTCTATTTCAAAATAGTGGAGTCACCACTGGATTCTTTAATCATGGAGTCTCCAGGTGAATGATATGCATTCTTAATGTGTCTGGTCTTTTTTCACCATCAAAGGCCATATCTGAGCATTGTCGTTCTCCCAGGGAGCTTTTCAATCTAGGACAATAGCTAAAATCCTTCTTGAGAAATCTTTCCTTTCTTGATAATCTTCTCTGGGTCAACTTTAAGTGTAGCTAGAGGTGGTTGTGGATTAGACCTCATGTCTTCCTTTAGGATCCACAACTAAAACAGTGGAGTCGTCAGGTGCAATTTGTAATCTTCAATGGTTCGGATACCTGATGCACCTTCAGAATCAAAAGATCTTTGTCGTTCTATCCCATGGAATGTCTTCAATTATTCCCCGGAAATGGTGCCAGAAATTTTAGCACTAGAATTCACCCTCAGATTGCATAGAAGGTAAGCCCAATACCCATCAATTTATAAAGTAAATGTAAATTAGTTTTAAGAGGCCAAATGGAGAGGACTCAATGATAATAATGTTCTAACTCGGAAATCTGGACTAGCATGCATAAGCAATTGAGGTCTGAAATCAACTTTAGTCAGTAATTTGGAGTAAGGGTGAATAGAGGGAAGACTTTGGTGAGGAGATTGTAGAGGTCTGTTGTGGACATCGGCTATTCCAATAGCCTAAGGAGGAAAAACTTAAACGCAATATCCTCTTGAATTCAAATCTCAAAGAAACTGAAATAAATTATAACAACACTATAATCAAGCATTCATCATAATACAGTCACAACAATCCATGTGAATCAGTCAATCGTGAACTCTCTCAATATTAGAGGAAAATAAGATCAAGCAAGAAAGTTGACTTAGATTAACCAAGATGTCTCAAAAACAAATACATAACCAGTGAACCAGTGTTCTTCATCAAAATATTACAATAGCAGGGAGCCTATCTCAACCATTCGACCATAACAAAATATCAAAACTGTCTATAAATACCCAGAAATGTTGCAACCACCAAGAGTGTGATCGGACCACTTCCTTCAAATCCTTCAGTCAGTGCCTGCTCTATCATATTGTGAAGGTTTTCTCATTTCAGACGCGATCCAGGCACAATTATGTGATTTACAGGAAAAATTGCCCATAACGAATCTTTGGATCGTCAACGTGCCTTCATGGTTGTGCTCTGCAATGCTTTCCATTTATGGGGTGAGATAAGGACTCAACTACCACCCCCAATCTTAAATAACTACCTTCACTAGGATCAAGATGAGGCTTGACACCCATGAATGTTCCTGTAGGTTCCCACGACTTCTTCGAGTCAATCTCAATGCCTCGAGGCCAAGCAGATCTTCTTTTGTGACCAAATATGGGCACTTTCAACCTTTGGCGTAGCTCCTCTCCTTCGCTCCATATTCAATATGACCTAGGGCCATGAACCTACACAATTTCCACGATTGTGGGTGCTATCAAGGTAGTTCTAAAATCAAACCACTTTTGTCCCCACAATTCACCATGAACCACCACGTGTCCCTTTCTAAAAACCACGATTCTGATTGCGACCCACACCTGAGATTTTAAAATGTGCGCACCTTCTGACCCTGCAATTTGGCGTGATCATTGATCTTGCAATCTAATATTAGGCCCTCTGATCAATGGCTCATCTCTATCACTTTTTATATTGACATATCAAATCTTCCCCTTTAAAACAACGGTCGAGATTTTCTTCACGAATCGGGCTTTGGGAATTTCAATTCTCAAACTCCATTTTTCTTCTGCTACTTTTATCCAGAGTGAAGGATCTGGTGACATGTGGCTCCTACTAATTGATGACTCGGATTCTCTTTGGGTGCTTCAGGCTTCGTCCCTTTGGGACTTTGCAATGTTTCTCATTTTAAAACTCCCGAAGTAAAACTCCTGGAGTGACGGATCTGATGATGTGTGGATCTTGTTGATCAATGGCTCAAATCTATTTCAGGACTTCGGGCCTTCAACAAATCCTCTCCATCACTCCATATTCAATGTGACCTAGGGCCATGAACCTACACAATTATGTGATTGTGGGTGCTACCATGGGTGGTCTGAAAGCAAACAACTTTTTCCCCCTCAAATCACCATGAACCGTTACGCGTCCCTTTCTAAAAACCATGGTTCTGATTGGGGCCCGCCCCTGAGATTTTAAAATGTGCACACCTTCTGAACCTGCAATTTGGTGTGACCATTGATCTTTTGATCTAATATTAGGCCCTCTGATCAATGGTTCAGCTCTGGCACTTTTAAGATTGACGAATCAGATCTTCCCCTTCAAAACAACGGCTGAGATTTGCTTCGTGGATCGACCTTCGGGAATTTCAATTCTCAAACTCCATTTTTCTTCTACTTATTTTATCCAGAGTGAAGGATCTGGTAGCACGTAGCTCCTACTTATCGACGGCTCAGATTCTCTTCAGGCGCTTTGGGATTCATCCCTTCGAGACTTTGCAATGTTTCTCATTTTAAATCTCCCGAAACAAAACTCCCAGAGTGACAGATCTGATGACACATGGTTCTTGTTGATCAATGACTCAAATATATTTCAGGCCTTTGGGACTTCATCCCTTCATCCACTTTGACAGCTTCGGAAAATTTGGTGCTTTGGCAGCTTTGGGTCTTCAGGTCTTCAGGAATTCTAAGCATTTCTCATTTGAAATTTCTCGAAGCTCATTTACCTAAAGGCTTGGATCGACTGCCACCTAACCCCTTTAAGATCAATGGTTCATACTCACTTTGGGGCCTTTTTCTCTGGTGTTATACTTCATGCAATTTGTCTCTCCTGAATGCCCATGAGCCGCTGATCTGTATTGTTATGGGAATCTTCGTCGCTGAAAGACTAAAATTGCCTTCTGCTTATGCTTCAATATCGAAACAAATTGTTTAAGATAGTTGCACTTTGTGTTCATGGTTATCACTTGCACGATCAAAGATTTGGATGATTGGTTGTGAGCTAAGAAAACAGGGAGACCAGAGCACACAAACGAACAAGGGCAAACAGAAAATGATTTTATCAGCCGAAGGGGGGAAAACTTCAAGACTCGACCTGTGAAAAGGATAGAGACAGGGAAAAACTACAGACTTAGGTAGAAACCACAAAAGAACAGGACTCTAACAATTTTATGTGATAACGTTTGGCTCCACAGAGGATGGCATTCTCCCTGCGAGATACCAAGAACAAGTATTTCCTGTGCTTTAGCTGTTGGGCTATGGAGTCTAGCTCAAAACTTTCACAGAAGAAAACAGGGAAATATGTACAATTCTTTACTAAAAAACAAAAAACAAACACATGGTCTCCAGAAAGAGCTTATTTATGTACAATCCTAGGCTAACTAATTTTTACAAAATGCTAGGAAAAGAAAACTTCCACCATAGCCACCCAGATTGCTCGGTAATATAATTATTCTCTTCGTTGCAAATAATCCACAAAAGGTAAGGGAAGTATGAAAACAGAACGAGAACACGATTTGGAACACCAACCATACCCCTAAGTGATGATAATATGAATAACCTTGCAGGATCCGATGCTTTTGGAAAACACAGATCCACATACAACCCCACAGGGTCACAAAATTTATAATCAGGAAAGCTCAACTCGTAAGAAATTACCTCTTGCACTTCCTTTTTTCTCACCAGTCGTTCGAAGTTCTCAAAGTGTATACGTGGGTAGAGGAATGATGTGGGTCGGTTGATCCTAGGTGATACTTTCTCATTTGCAGGTTCAAGACAGGAGATAAAATACACCTTTAGCTCCTCCATTCTCCTTTGTCTTCGCCGATAACATCTGCTAGCTGAGAGAAAGAAGTCTCTTCATGTATATCCATGGATGGCTCTTTCTCTCTATCATGTTGCTCTTGGTAGGATCTTTCACTTTCATAATAAGATTGGAAGCCTATGATTTCTACTTCTGAATACTCTTCAAAGGTAGGTGAGCGCAGAACTCTTTTATCTTGCAAAGAGAAAAGATCAATATCTTGATTATTTTCTTCAACCATTTCTTCTTTTAAATCTGAGAAAACATGTGTACTAGGGGCGGAAAATAATGCATCCATAGTTATGCCATCATCGGTGCTATCATCAATCATATCTAGAAGGAATTATTCTTGGGAAATAGAGAGAGAAAAATTTTCATCTGTATTTGAAAAATACTCACTTTCATCCTTGCTTTCTCTCTCAATCATATCTTCACCGGACTCATCACACAAGGAATGCTCTATTTTCTATAGAATGTGGAGTGAAAACCTCTTACAACAGTCATCATAAATAAGATGAGCTTGGTAAATCTTCTCGTAATACGAATTAAAAGCATAGTGAAAATCCTTCAAAGAATGGATACTAGCAGCAGGGAGAGATAAACACCATCCAAGAGCATCTTGTTCTAAATAAAAATTGAACATCTTGATCCAGACATCCTTGTGAAAGAAGCCATTTTCAAGCATGCATACATGAAATTTTAATAAGTGTTCATCGGGATGGTCATGCTTTCTTCCTATGAATCTTGGAAGATAATCATCCCATTCGTTTATATCTGGCACCGGATGTGGATAGCCAGATATGGATAAGAAATTGAAAGGGGAAAAACTCTGAGCCAAGATAATTGAGAGATGTGGATCCTCCTTTTATCCTTCATGGCTCTCCCCAGGATCAGTTTCACAATCACTATAAACAGGAACAATGGAAAATATTTTCTCTTCGTCATATTCATTGGGATATTCATCAAAAGTTGGGTGCTCTTCATCAGTATTTGAAATCACTTCTTCATCATAAGCAGGGCTTCCAAAAACATTCATTTCAAGGACCAGAATATCTTCTCCATCTCCTTCATAAGAGAAGCAAGCACGATCTACCTCCAATTTTTCCATTTTTGCAGAAAGTGATTTTACCAGTTTCATTAACTCAACCGAGGTATACCCCTTCTCCTCACAGATTTCGCAAGAATGAACTATGTTCTGAACACCATCTCTATACTCCTCACAATAGTTATGATAGATTAACTCAGAGGAATAATACCTTTGACAGTGGGCATTGAAAGTTTCATGAAACTTCTCCAGGGAGGAGATGCTAACAGGGAGCAAGGAGTGATACCACTCACGAGCATCTCCCGCTAATGAGAACATGAACATATTCAATAATACATTATCATGATGTATCTCCCACTGATGCATGAGTTCATGAAACTCACGGAGATGCTCGGCAGGGTTGGCATCTTTATGTTCACTAAATATGGGCAAAATATCACCCCACTCATTGATAGTAGGAACAACATTTGGAAAACGAGGAACAACAGAGAAATTAAAAGGAGAAAACCTTCGAGCCAAGATCTTTTCCATTTCAAAACAATGGAGTCGCCACTGGATTATTTAATCATGGAGTCATTGGGTGAATGATATGCATTCTGAATGTGTCTGGTATTTGTTCACCATCAAAGGCTAGATCTGAGTGTTGTCATTCTCCCAGGGAGATTTTCAATCTGGGACAACAGCTAAAAGACTACTTGAGAAAGATTTCCTTTCTTGATAATATTCTCTGGGTCAACTTTAGGTGTAACTAGAGGTGGTTGTGGAGTATACCTCATGTGTCTGCCTTTAGGAGACACAACTGAAACAATGGAGTCATCAGGTGCAAGTTGCAATCTTCAATGGTTCTGATACCTGATGCACCTTCAGAATCAGAAGCTCTTTGTCATTTTATCCCATGGAATGTCTTCAATTCGTCCCTGGCAACGATGCCAAGAAGTGTTAGATCTAGAAGTCACCCTCAGATTTCATAGAAGGTAATCCCAGTACCCATCAGTTTATACAGTAAATTTAAATGAGTTTTAAGAGGCCAAATGGAGAGGACTCAATGATAATAACGTTCTAACTCAAAAATCTAGACTAGCATTCATAAGAAATTGAGGTTTGGAATCAACTTCAGTCAGTAAGTTGGAGTAAGGGTGAATAGAGGGAAGAATTTGGTGAGGAGAGTGTAGAGGTTTTTTGTGGACATCAGGTCTTCCAGCAGCCTAAGGAGGAAAAACTTAAACGCACGATCCTCTTGAATCAAAATCTCAAAGAAACTGAAAGAAATTATAACAACACTATAATCAAACATTCATCATATTACAGTCAAAACAATCCATGTGAATCAGTCAATCATGAACTCTCTCAGTATCAGAGGAAAATAAGACGGAGCAAGAAATATGACTTAGATTAACCAAGATGTCTCAAAAACAAATACATAACCAGAGAACCAGTGTTCTTCATCAAAATATTACAATAGCAGGGATCCTAGCTCAACCATTCGACCATAACAAAATATCAAAACTGTCTATAAATACCCAGAAATGTTGCAACCACCAGGAGTGTGATCGGACCACTGCCTTTAGTTGGCACCTTCTCTGTCAGATTGTGTAGGTTTTCTCATGTCAGATGTGAGCTAGGCATAGTTATGTGCTTTACAGGAAATATTGCCCATAACGAAGCTTTGGATTGTCAGTGTGCCTTCATGGTTGTGCTCTACAATGCTTTCCATTTATGGGGTGATATGAGGTCTCAACTGTCGCCCCCAATATTCAATAACTACCTTCATTGGGATCAGTATGAGGCTTGAGACCTAATGAATGTTCTAGGCGGTGCCCACGACTTCTTCGAGTCAATCTCGATGCCTCGAGGCCAAGCAGATCTTCTTTTGTGACCAAATACGGGTGATTTCGACCTTTGGCGCAGCTCCTCTCCATCAATCCATATTCAATGTGACCTAGGGACATGACCCTACACAATTGTGTGATTTTAGGTGCTACCAAGGGTGGTCTGAAATCAAACCAGTTTTGTCCTCGCAATTCACCATGAACCGCCACGCGAACCTTTCTAAAAACCATGGTTCTGATTGCGGCCCGCCCCTGAGATTTGAAAATGTGCACACCTTTCGACCCTAAAATTTGGTGTGACCATTGATCTTGTGATCTAATATCAGGCCCTCTGATCAACGACTCAGATCTACACTTTTTAGATTGATGGATCTAATCTTCTCCTTCAAAACAATAGTGGAGATTTGCTTCGTGGATCGACCTTCAAGAATTTTAATTCTCAAACTCCATTTGTCTTCTGCTTCTTTTATCCGGAGCAAAGGATCTGGGAACGCATGGATCCTACTGATCGATGGCTCATATTCTCTTTGGGAACTTCGGGAATTTGTAATGTTTCTCATTTTAAAACTCTCGAAGTAAAACTTTTGGAGTGACAGATGTGATGATGCCTGGCTCTTGTTGATCAATGACTCAAATCTATTTCGGGTCTTCAGCCACTTCGGAAAATTTGTCACTTTGGTGACTTCGGCTCTTCGGGTCTTCGAGGCTTCGGGTCTTCTAAGCATTTATCATTTCAAATTTCCCAAAGCTCATTTACCCGAAGGCTTGGATCGACTGCCACCTGACCCCTTTAAGATCAAAGGTTCATACTCACTTCAGGGAATTTTTCTCTGGTTTTGTACTTCGCGCAAGTTGGTGCTCCCAAATTCCCATGAGCCGTTGATCTGGACTGTTCTGGGAATCTTAATTGTTGAAAGATTAAAACCTCCTTCTTATACTTCAATATCAAAACAGACTGTTTAATAAAGTTGTGCTTTGTGTTCATGGCTGTGACCTGCACAATCAAGGATTTGAACGACTGGCTGCGAGCTGAGAAAACAGGGAGACCAAGGCACACAAACAAACAAGGGAAAACAAAAAATGATTTTATCGGCAGAAGGGGGAAAAACTTCAAGACTCAGCTTGCAAAAAGGATAGAGACGGGGAAAAACTACAGACGTAGGTAGAAACCACAAACCCACGGGACTCTAACAATTTTATGTGATAACACAACTATTATAGGTGGTTTGTCA
>ML861916.1:0-10410 GCA_009831015.1 Picea engelmannii | reverse complement strand
CAAGGATGCCCCCAATCTAATATAACGCAAGAAATTAAATATTTTTGTTTCAAAAATTTCACTAAAAGCAATAATGAACTTTCTTAAAACAAAGAAACCCAAACTAAAAGTTTTCTTTTAAAGCGAACTATTAGAAGAAATCTGATCTTTCCCTAAACAATTCTAAAGAAAACACATGCTTTGTAATTGAAAGAAACTCAAAGAAAGAGACTAATCCTTCAAAACCAAACAAAGCAAAAGTGGCTAAAAGCAACTCAAAGGATGTCAAGCAGACTGTAAACATATCAATATAGGCTCTAAAATCTCAATCCAGCTAATCAAAGCAAAACTGGGTCATCAAAAGATGACAAGACCCAATCCAAAAAGTTTACAAACAAGTTCGCAGCCTAGTAGTATATTACAGTGCGATAATTAGGTATTCTCGCAGGCTAGACATTGGTAGAGTGCGAGAAGTTCGCACTGAACCTAACAGCAGGGTGTGAACATCAATGATTCTCACAGTCCATAGACAGGTACAGTGCGAGAATGTCTATAATCAAAGAAAATTTTGAAAAAGGATAGGGAATCTAAGTGAACTTCTAGATCCAGAGAGTCTAGATGGATGTCCCACAGACTCAGAAACCAGAAAACAAGAAATCAAAGGAAGGGAAACTAGATTAACTAGGAAACAATCCGCTCCCCAGTGGAGTCGCCAATTTTGTTATCGGACTAATCGGTAGGTGCAGACACTAACTGATCTCCCTAGATCCACCTGGATCTAGAACAAAACACACCAGAACATGACACTTTCCTTAAGTTTTAGATATTGAATTTACTAACTAAACAGGGATGAGTGACATACCATTTAAATGTCACTCCCTCTCGCCATCGCCATCCTAGCTCCATTCCAATGCTCATACAATGATGATCCTGCAAAAGAATGCAACCAACCAAAGTGATAGCAATAGCATAAACTCAATATAAACCTATGTATGTGATCAGGGAATCATACAATAAAACACAGCAAGCTTTATAGGAAAGAATCATATTATTGTATCATATTAAATGTGAAAGAGAGATTACAACCATGGCCTTGATGTCGTAAGGTCCCTTCCAACTGTCCTTTGTTCCCCACACACTTCCACTCCAAGAATTCTGAGAGCATAGATTTGATAATATTCACAATCTGTCTTGACAAAGCAAATCTCAAAGCCACTCTAACCAAGCTAATAATTCCAAACCAACCAAAGCTAACAAGCTCAAGAACCCCTTCTCCATGAGAGCTCCTCTCCTTTTATAAATTGAAGAGGATAAGGTGAGGAGGTTAGGATGATCCAACTAAATCATGAAAGCGAGTAAGATCTAAACCATTCGGATGCCACCTCACCATGGAAGTTTCTCCTTTTAGAAGATTCGAGAAAACACTCATTTTTCCCACGTGTAAGCATTCTCTCACCCTTCTAATAGTGCAACCTGCGAACTGTTCTCACCCTAGCTATGATGCAACCTGCAAGAATCAAGCATTCTCGCACCCTAATACATAGGCAGCCTGCGAACTTCCTTTTTTATAAGGTTTTTACAGAGGAAAATGCAACTTCTTTTCTCAGGAAAAGTTCTTCTCCCTTCTCTCTTTAGGAACTCAGACCACTAACCCCTCTGAAGGCAACATATAGGTTTACATCATTAACAGTCATAGGGATGATGAAAATAATGTGTAACAACTGTAATTTGGGCATAGCCTTTAATGAACTTCTTGTAATATCTTGTGTGTCCAAGCAGAGTGCGCAGCTGTTTGAATGAAGTAGGAGGGGGTAGATTAACTATGATGGAAATTTTAGATGGATCTACCAGCAATACCTTCTTGCATACAATATGACCTAACAACACTCCAAATGGTAAAAAGAAAATGCACTTCTTCAGGTTTAAGGCAATCTGACACTGCCTGCACTTTTCCAACATTAGCCTTAAACATTCAATATGATTTTTCAATAAACTAAAAATAGTCCAATCATCAAAGTATGCTTCTAGAAACTTATGTAGGAACTCCTTGAATGCTTCGAATACCACACTAGAAAAGATGGTTGGGGCATTCTTCAATCCAAACGACATTTTTGTATACTGGTAGGATCCCCATTATGTGGCAAAGGTAGTCTTATGGCGATCTTCCTTGGCAACCTGGATCTGATGGTATCCTAAAAATCCATCTATAAAATAATATACTTCATGACCTCCTACATTATCTAACACTTCATCAGTGAATGGCATAGGGAAGGGGTCATGCAAATAGGCATCATTCATCTTCCTGAGGTCTACACAGATCCTGATATCTCTTGTCTTTTTGTCTTGTACCACCATAGGGATAATCCATTCTGATTCTTCGACATGTTCAATAATCCCTGCTTCCAGCATTCTGTCAAGCTCAATATTCACTTTCTCTTTATATTTAGGGTTCAGTCTGTAGGGTCTCTGCTTGATTAGTATTGCATCTAGTTTCAAAGGGATCCTCATTTCTCCCATAATCCCTTTAATGCCCTTCATATCAGTGAACTTGGTCAGAAACAAGTCTTGATATTCATGCAGTAACTCGGTAATCTTGTCAATAGTGGAAACATCCCAATAATCTCCAACATTTGCAAGCTTCGATGTTTTCTCTGTTCCAATATTGACTTTCTTGATCTTGATCGGCTATCCAATAAATGGTAGTTCAACTCTTGGTCCTTCCACATCTCTCTGGAATTTTGTTTCTGTGATGTTCACCTTCCTAGGATCATCATCTTCATCAGCATTGATGTTGTAACAGCCTTGAAATTTCTGGAGAGGTGCAGTCCATTCATCCTCTTCTTGCTCCAAAGGGAGGCTAGGTGCCTCCTCAAACACTTTTTGTCTTACAGTCTGCAATGCTTGATATACTATAGGATATTTTCTTTTGAATAAAAATTTGGTGACAAAGTTATGAGTCATACCTTCCCAATCTGTAGTGATGAGGCGCAGTTCTGCTTGAAGGTACCAGTTGATAGGGATAGTGTCCAACGTGTTTATGAATTTGTGCACCCACTGCTCTTGAGGAATATTGCTCCAGGCTTCCTCGCAACTTCGCACATGGTCCTTCGGGCAACTTCGACCTGTGTACCAAATTTCACAGCCTTCTCCTTGTGTTGAGAACTGTGTGGACATGAGGGTACGACATTGTACCCATTATGTAATGTTGTTTTTATGTGTCCCCCACCATCTTGTTGGTGTGGCTTTCAAGGCCTCATCCATTGCCAACAAGTGTTGTTGTGTTGGTACACTTTCTTCAAAGTCCGACAAGAAGGTTTCTAAAGGATTCATACCATCAAAGGTGGGTAATTTACTTACTGTTGTATCGATCAAGTGTGATTCTATGGTCAATCTAGCACACCTCCTTGTAGATACTTCATACATTTTGTTATGCCAGTTCTCCACTGTTTCTTCTGAATCTGATGAACATGCATTGTCACTTATGAGTCTAATCTATTGAAGGGGATTACTGCCTGTTTATTAGACATCCTAAGCCTAATAGGGGAATATATCAACTTAGGTTTTCCCATCAGTGCCCAGGTTTGCTTCGTCATGACATTGACCTCCAGCCCTAAGTCGAGGACCACATAGTCTATATCATATTCTCCAATCTGAGCATTCAGGTGTAGTTCCTTATTTGTCCTTCTCTTCTTGGATAGTTGATGTACTGGTTTATTCAGTAAAGGACCTACGTTTCCTATCTCATACCATCTGACCAAATTTTTCAGTTCTTGTATAGATTTCTCATCTTTAATCAGCTCTATAAACGTATACAAGAAACTGACAAGTTTACTTGCCTCTTTTCCATCTTCGGGTGAAGCAGAATGATCGAATGCCAGAGGCATTACACATTCTCTTACTTCTGGGTGTGTCTTCGATGAAGATCCTTGGTCTCCCTTGAATTCTCTTCTTGCCTCCTCGAACATTTGTTTTTCTTTCTTTGCATCAAAAGTTTGTGTCTTCTCTGCAGTTTTCTTGACTCCTGATTCTTCTATAGTATTTCCTTGGCTCATTTTGTTTGCTCCTATAAAAATGCCTCCTCGAGTGATAATAGTGACTCTAGGGTCTTCTCCACGAGGTTCTTCTTTGATCAGTTGTATCTACGGGTTCTGTTGAGGTCCCCGTTTCTCTTGAAGTTTAGACAGTAATGTTGGACATTCCTCGATAACATGCTTGAAGGAGTTGCAATAGCTGCAAGTGGTACAAGGGTTTTGACAATCCCTTGCCAAGTGTCCATGCTGTGCACATTTATAGCATATTATCTGTCCTCGATGTCGACCCATACCTCCTCCTCTTCCTCTTCCTCGCAATCCACCACGAGGGTTGAAGTTTCCTCTCCCAGGGGAGTTATAATGCGTAGTGTTTCCTTATTGTTGTACTTCACCTTGAATCTTATATATATCCCTTGACCTTTCATGCATGAGATCGTAAGCCCTACAATCCCTATCATCATGTCCCATGGACTTACAAAACATGCAATATAAATTTGTGGGTGTCTGAACATATTTTTGCATGTAGTAGCACTCACTAGGGCGAAGTTTGTTTTTGCATACTTTGCACCAGGGTAAGGTAACTTATTTCAAGAGGCTCAGAGCTCTAGAGGCCAAGTATTCATGGAATAGGGGACAATGTTTCTTGTCATGGCCTTTTGACCTGCATCTGACACACCAGATGTCTTCTCTTTTATCTTTAACCTTGTCTTTCTTCATATCTTCGACCTAGAGACAAACTAGTTAGTTGACTCAAGATTTGACTCATACCTGAGCTGGATTCTCCCATAGGGGTTGATTCTAACTTCATGGTGATCTCCAGTGCTTCATCTTGTGAAGCGATATTCTGTTGCATTAGAGGAACTCTGATATGTGGTAAGAGGGCAGAAATGAACCATTCCTTGTTCTGCTCATTTGGGATTTGAAAGCTCGGATGGCTTGTCAAGGTCTTGAATCTCTGATCGAACTCCCATACCGGTTCTGCTATTCTCTGCTTGATTTCTTTCAACTCTATAATGAACTGTGATTCTGACTTAGGTTTCTTGAATTCAACAATGAGCAAAGTCTTAATAGAATTCACCAGTTTAGGTGTAGCCCCTTGGACAAATTTCATATACCATCTCAGTGCGCGATCTCTTAGGGTAGTACTGAACTGATCTCGTTTGGCAGCTTCATCAGTGATATTCTTAATACTCGACACAGCTTCGCAGAGAAACCAGTGTTGTTCAGGGTCTTTAGATCCATCTCCTCTAAAGGTGGGTAACCTCATCTCGTCTTCCATAGATCTTCCTAGGTTTCTAGACTAATTATGTGATGGAATATTAGTGATAGTGCTCTGATGACTTAGGTTACTCTGGTTACTTAAGGCTGCTAAAACAATCGGAAGAGTATTGGTAATTACTTCGATAGTCCGAGCAGTTCCTGAAGATTATGTCTCTTCTTGACGAGGTCCTACAACTTTCCCTTCCTATCAATGCTCCTCGTCTATCAGATCTGCGTCTTCTCCACTGTAGAATCCCTCATCCTCGTAGTTCTGCTTAAATAGGTTTGAAAGATGAAATTATTTGAATGCTCTCCCACTGTGCGTATGTCCAGCCTCTGTATCGCGATCGTTGTCCAAATTATTGAACATTATCCTTTCAGATCCGTCTAGCTACTGTATCTTCAATATGTTCTTCTCATGCAATAGCATCTTGATCCTCAACTTCATAAAATGTAAAAATTTTCCTTTGGGTCCCTTGAAGAAATATCTCTTGACTTGGCTATATGACTCTACTCTGTCAACAACAAACTTGGTGATATACCCTCCAATGGTACTATCAAACCAATGATCTAATGCTCTTGACACGACGTTATCAATTCTCTTGACCTTCTTGATCAACGTCGACATCCAAACCACAGGTGGCCTAGATCTGATCTCAAATTGGGTATATGCTAACCTAGCTAGCCACTCATATAGCTCCTGATGGATTCCTCCAAAGAAAATTTTGTTCGTGTATATCAGTAAAGATATATCTCTCCAACCAATCCTCTGTACTAAGATTAGGGTTCTTGTTCTGGGCTTTAGCGAAGTCCTTTTCTTGGTCTTCTATCCACTTCTGAATCTCTATCTTCGATGGAAACCACCTTGACATTCCCTCAAGAAGATTCCTATCCCAGCAACAAAACCATTTGTTGGCACAGGGGCAGACCCAGGGTTCAGCTCCAAGAGCGCACCAACAAGCCCTAACTATTGGCCCTTTCGGCAACACCTATGAATCAGATACAGTCTCACCCGAAGTAGCTATGGGGGGGTTGCAGGACAAAGATGTCTACAACCAAGGGGATATCAAGTGGATCCAATAAAAAATCAATACAATAGTTATATATCATCTACTAGTTCATATCTACTCCGCAGAACTATCTATCAAATCTCACACGGTAATGCAATAATAGTATACCAAATGACAAAGAACAGAGCATAAATCACACACAACACAAAATATACGTGGTTCACCCTCTCTCTAGGGCTACGTCCACATAACTGTGATTTATAATATATTAATATGAAGCATATAGTTCTTGTTTACGCTCTCAGTTAGTAGATATTCTTCCTCCTTCTCTCTTTCTCTCCCCTTCCTACACACCCAGCTGCAGGACTGATCTTCGCACCCAACTGAAGATATTACAATATCAGAAGGCTCTTGCACTTAACACTTCTCTCTCACACACAATAATCGCTCATACCAATAATAAAACTAGAATGACCCCTCTTCCCTCATCTAGGTTCTTATTTATACATTACAATCACTCATCGACAGCCTTAGGTTGAAACCTAGGTGTCAAAACCCTAGATACCAAAACCCTAGGTGTCCAAAACCCTAGGTCAACTTGTCCCACGTTTTCAAGGTTTCACCAGCCTGTCTTTCCTTCCTTCTCGTCTAGTGTTCCACAACTTCCAACGGTGGCTTTTTTCGCTTGTTGAGTTGTCCACGATCCATATTCCTTGTTGATCTGACATCCTTGATCTCTTTGTCGAATGTCTTTCTTCCTTTTACTTCGCTTCGTCTTTTCTGCTCTTTTTCTCACTTCGACCCAGTAACCGTCCCTATGTCTTCCGCGCAGTTCGCATTTCGTCTTTTCTTCCTTGATCTTTTCTTGCTTCCATAGCCAAGGGCCAACACTAAGATCCTTTTGTCACTCATCTAGTCGAGTGATTTATTTTATTCAGCCACATTCAACATTGTACTCCACAGAGATATCATAATATATGGTTTGCATTGTTTTGTCTCATTTACTATCTGTATGCTTTATACACACACACATATAAAACACATCCAAAAAACCCCAGTGTATCAGATCAAATAGTGGACATATCAGATTAATAATTTCTAGACTAGTCGGGTCAGGAACATTACATATTCTAACCGAGCATAACAATAAATCTTATAAGGACCAAGGTCGTATGCATTAAAAATAAATTAAGCCTATCTCAATTCCCTTATGGTAGACATTGAATTTGATGGGTTGCTTCATACACAAACCAAGATTCATATATGCGAAGACTAAAAGGGATGGGACGTGTCTAGAAATCCAACATACATATTTAAATATATAACAATGTTTGAAGAGATTACAAGCATGCCAATGGATTTTTATTTTTATTTTTATTTTCATGTAGCACTACCAAGAATAACATGAAAATTAGTCATGTGAGGGTCAAGTCACACCTCTAACCAATTCAATAACAGATAATTGTTTTTTAAGATAATTAAAAATTGCAATTTTTCTAATTCTAAAAACTTTGGGAAACAAAATTATTCTTTTGCGACTATTTAGAAGTCAAAGTGTTTTGACTTCGAAATGATTAAAATATATGTTGCTGGAGGGAAAGATAATAATAATAATAATAATATAGGTTCATCTTAGCCCTAAATTTTTTAAGCTACATAAAATGTTTGTGCATGATTTTTTCTTATCTCTTTAGGGTCTTAATATATCTAGGGTTAAAATGGATTTTCAATATATGAGGTTGTGATGAATGAAAACTTTAGTAAATAAGGATATAATCAACAAATATATTTAATGTATAAGTCAAATATTAAAATATTAATTGATTGGTTGAGTGGTAAGTGGTGGAGCCATCTAATCTTGTAGGAAACTTATGTCCTATTGCTAAAATCTAATGATACAAGAAGTCACGGTTATTATAGATCTAAAGCTCTAATAAAATTTTCAACAATTTGGGTCGATATAGAATTTTCCAAAAACTTCATGGGCATCCCTCCACCACACATGAAACTTGGATCATGGTGAAACTATTCTTAGCCCTAAAAGTTATGCGAGATACTTATCATATTTTTTATTGGAAAGAAGATCCTTTTGCAACAAAATTAGCTTATTGTATAAGTTGGGGGTAGTTACTATACAAAGACTTGATTTTTAACAATATGACACACCTCTAGGCAGTGTGGAATCTTATATGTTAATGTTGTTAATCACCAAATGACTAATATCTAGTGGTTGAGACAGGGCATCAGTTCAAACCTCGAGAATATTAGAGTCCTATTTAAGAGGAAGAGGAAGAGTTTGATAAGGTCTCCACGTTCACATGGGTTGTGTGAGCATTGATGAGGTCATAGCTCCTCAAGATTTCAATATTGTTTCTTATGGAATTTCAAAAACGTTTCTCTCCAGCAAAAATAAGGGAGAGGACTAAAAAATTGAGTATCCAATAGTTGTGAGAGTGGATTTCAATCTTGGATGAATTTAAAATTGTTTCTTGAAAAATTAGCTATAATAAGTTGTTCATAAAAATTCTTTTATACACATGTCATTGTCAATCGTATTAATATTAAATAATATTTATTACGTAAATTTCTTTTAACATTTTGAAATTAGAAAGTTAATATTTTAAAAAAATAATAATTTTTTTTAATCATATCCATGTCATGACAAGTACATCGATCAATCAATCCTCCTCGGGACTAAAATGGAAGTAAAGAACAAGCTAATAGCATGCCCTTAAATTTAGGGTGCCCAAATACTAACCCTTCTCCCCTATTGATTAGCTGGTCAAACATGGATGGTGCCATTCTCCATGAAAGTTCAAATCCCTAGGAATGTTGATTGTTTGGTCAAATATGTATGGTGTCATTATCCATGTAAGTTCAAATCCCTAGGGATTTCAAAAGCATTTCTCCTAGTAAAAAAAAATATTTACAGTTGGTACAACATGTATGGTATTATTCTCTTTCAAGGTACAAATCTATGGGGATTTCAAAAGAATTTTTACTACGCAACTTATGGTGAGATGATGTTATTTTTCGATCTAAATTCAAACCCTTCTAATGTAGTATGTATTATCATTTAAACTTATAATTAGATGGGCAGACCGAGATGGTCAACAAGTGGGTTGAGGGGTATTTGAGGAACTATGTGGGTAGACAACAGAGAACATGGGTTAGGTGGCTACATCTAGGAGAGCATTGCTACAACACCACTTACCACATGTCCATTGGCATGACACCCTTCCGAGCATTGTACGGTTATCATACTCCCACTTTGGTAGACTTGGTTTTCGGGGAGAGAAGAGATCCCAAAGCCAAGGATTGGATCATCAACAGTTAGGATATTCTCAAGTTACTAAAAGAGAACCTGCAGACAACACAAAATAGACAGAAGAGGAGTGTGTATAGGCATAGGATAGAGCACATCTTTGAGGTTGGGGACTTGGTTTTCCTGAGACTCCAACCCTACAGACATTCATCTCTGAAGAAGAGTGGGGCCAAGAAGCTCAAGCCTAGATTTTGTGGACCTTACAGGATCATGCGTCGGGTAGGCGAGGTTATTTGTGACCTAGAGCTTCTAGAGGGGAGCAGGATCCATAATGTGTTCCACATATCTTGACTCAAGAAGTTCGTGGGACAATTCATCAACACATTATAGGATCTCCCCCCATTGGATGAGGAGGGATAGTTGGAGTTGGTTCTAGAGGAGGTACTAGAGTTCCGAGAGCACAAATTGAGGAGCAAGGTCATCAGAGAGTGTTTGATCAGATGGAGAGGACTTCCAATAGAGGATGCTACTTGGGAGAGCGAGTACGTGTTGCAATACCCTAGATTGGTATTGCTTGAGGACAAGAAATATTTGGAATGGATAATTGTAATATCCCTTTCGAAATAGGAGCTCGAGAGAGGAGGCTTAATGGTCTAAACAACCCCATTAGACTATAGCCAGGGCCATGCAGGGGTAAACATGGTTACTAGAGGTCACTTTAGTCAAGGGTGTTATAATTTGAAAGTGACATTGAGCTAAAAGTGACTAAAAGTGCTATTAAGTCAAATTGAGCTAAAAATAGAACAAATAATAGAACAAATTAAGTCAACAACAAATTAGGGTTTTGGGAAGATATAAAGGAAGG
>WSFP011415227.1:0-23854 GCA_009831015.1 Picea engelmannii | reverse complement strand
CTTGTGAAATATAAAAAGAGAAAGCAAAACAACAGTGAGAAAATTAGGGCTTCTAATATTACAGGTAACTATGAAAGCCTTTTTTTGGTTTGGGAATGCACTAAAAATTGGTTGAATCAAATAGGAGAATGATTAAGATGATTAATAGAATGAAATCATATATCTGAAATTTATCCTCTGCATATTTTTATGTGATCTACAATAATCCCCCTTGAATTTGGTTTTTCAACAAAAATCCACCCACTCCAAAGTCTTAGCTGATAAATCTCCGTTGCACAAATCTCCCTTCTAAATTTTGGAAAAGAAATAAAATAATGAATAAGGTTTTCCTTTATAAACACAAACAATTAAATTCCCGCTCACTTTTTCGTTGTATATTTCGACATGTTGATGATAAACGCATGCACTATTTTTTTTCTTCGAAAGTTACATTTTCGGTGCGCTATACAGTGAGTAGCGCACCGATGCGGTGTGTACGTATAACACAACAATTTATTTTAGTAATAAATATCAACGTATTGATAGTAAGCACACATTATTTTTCTGACTTGCTTCAGTCAGTCCACTATACAATTAGAAACACTCCTTTTTATTCCTTGGATTGCATAACTATAAGATTAGTCTTGTTCTGAGGGTCTCGGTTTCGTGGTCACTGTTGTGGTCATATTTGAAACTTGAGGTTGTATTTGAGTTCGATACTTTTCTTTTTTTGTTTCCTTCGATTTTTCAAAAAAAAAAAAAAAAAATTCTTTATTTTAACATCTTTTATTAGTTTTTGCTTTAGTATAAAGAAGAAGAAAATGAAAAAACCTAGTTTGTTTCTAGTTAGGTCTCTTTCTTCCTGTTTCATTGTTTTGCTTCATATTTGAAAAAGAAAAATATTTTATCATAGGATTTTGTTTTCTTCTCATCTCGAAAATCATTTGAAAAGAAAAAGAAAAAATAACACTCTTTTGTTTGCTTCGTTTTATTTTCTCAAAACGTTCCATTGTGCATTTTGCATCAAAAAATGAAAAAATCGCATTTCAAAGTTTGAAAGATTGTTCATGCATTTTACTTGCTTGAAACTATTTTTCATTGTAGAATTAATGTAAAGTTTTCTTTTCTAGTGTTTTATAAGTTTCATTTTTTCTAGAGTCTCAAACAACATCAGTTTCACTTCCGTATCCTTTGAGTAAAGAACAACTGCTAAAATGAACACTAAATTTAAAATTTAATAGACTTTATTTCTAGAGTTCATCAACAAGTTTAGAGTTAGGACCTTGGATTAGGATAGAGAGTAAACTCTCCAAGGCCATTGAACAAACATAGGAGTCTGAGTTAGGTAGAGAGAAATCCATTTTTTTGTACAAGTATAGTTGGGAGCCTCCTTTAACACATGAGTTAAACACGAGGTCGCGTAAGGAAGAATCGAGGAGATAACCCCTCTGAAACTTGACCAATCATGGAGGATTGATTATATACGAGAGTTTATCTAGTTCCTTTACCTCCTTGAGAGGCTGCACTTTCATAGCTTCGGGATTTACTACCCTTCCCATACATTTGGTCTCGAATATTGAATGTACCCCCCAGACGCTGACTACGAGTTGGTATCCGTAGTTTCTCTTCCTAAGTATCTCAGAGGTGACTGTGATGGGTTTCCCGTGGTACCTAAGGCATACGTCGTATCACACTATTAGTACCCTTGGAGGGTGCCCCACAAAGCAAGGATTACTTGCACTAGGTAGGGATGGTAAGTGGAGGTCAGGGTAACTACTTCTCATTCCTTCGTTCATCAGTCTCAGGACTTGCTCAACCACTGTTGGTTTTCGAAAGGTCCCTTTCCACTTTTTCATTGATTTATACTTAGGACCTTATCTACCTGGAATAAATTTTTGGAGAAGTTGTTTGTTTGTGATGTTCCTCTTAGGACTTTTTAGTGGAGTGTTTCTTTATATAGTTTGCCTTAGCTTGTGTCTATATCATCGCTTTTGGATCGTTGATTCAAGGTGGTCAACCAATCAATCTGCTGGTCGAGAAGGGCCCTTGGTATTTCTCTTGAAAGTATGGAGCTTCCTCCTAGAAGACGTAGGTTTTTAAACCACCGGTTTTCCAGAGTCAGTGTGTCATAATTTTTTGGATGTGAACAATCCCACAAGGGACGAACCTGTGCATAAGAATTCCATGGCCAAGTTTCTTGGAGATACCAACCAAGAAACCCCTTCCTAAGGGGATTCTTGTGATTTTCCTTTATTTGGAAACATTGTTTCCCCTTGATGGCCACTTTGAACATTCTTGGGTTGAATGTAGGATTGTCGATTTAGTTATGTCCCACTCTGAATGTCTCGAATGGTATTGATTCTTCTCAAATAAGAACCTTATTTCATGGGCATATAATGGATGTTGATCCACTACCTTATATATCCATGGAGTCTACTCCTCCTCCCTCTTTTAGTGAAAGTCTATATACTAGTAACTAGAAGTCTAAAAGGAAGAGTAAGAAGAAGAAGTCACCAACCTCTGTTAGTCACGTTGGAGATGTGCCACCGGCCTTTAGGAGTGATGTTGGGGTAAAAATTCCAATCACTGTGAGTCATATTGGAATTATTTCACCAACCTCTATGATTCATGTTGGATATCAACAACCAGTTGTTTCTAGTTATGTTGGGGGAACGAGTCTAGTCACTGCTAGTCATACTGGAAAAACATCGTCAACCTATGGAAGTCATGTTGGGGACATGTCTCCAACCACTGCAATTCATGCTGGAGGAAACCCATCGACCACTACAATTCATGTTGGGGGCAAGATCCCAGTCGTTACAATTCATATCAGAGTTCAACAACCAACCTCTTCTAGTCATGTTGGGAGAACAAAACCAAACTTTGCTAGTCATGTTGGAGATATGTCAACAACGTCTGCAAGTCATGTTGGAGACATCCTTCCAGCCACTGTGAGTCACGATGGGGGAAACCCAATAGCCATTTAAAGTCATGCAAGGGGAATTGATACTGTTGAGAAACCTAGACGAATAGGATGTAAGCCCAAGTTCCCTTATAATCTTTTCAAGGGAGATCACCTTACTCATATGTGCCCTACTATTCCTATGGTACGAAGAGCGTGGTCCTTGTTTGAATGCCCCTCTATTTCTAAGTCATATGTGGTTTCCCAACAACCTATTAAACCATTGGTTGATGAAGTGGTCATCCTGATGAAATCCTTGGATGATCCCACTTTTATTTTAGAGGGTGATGCATCTTTTTTTTTGACTAGCAGAGTCAATAACTAGTCAGGCATGTACTCACATGACATGAGGTCGTGTTATCCAAATTCTACCACTATAACCTTCATGTGTTCACACGATTCCCCATACATGCCACACATGGTAAGTCAGGGTTTCAAACCGATGACTTCACATAAAAAAGTGCCTTAACAATACACTCCATCACCCACTTCCATACACCCTGAGGGTAGGGTGATATGTCTCTTGACTATGTTGTCTCACAGCCTATTCAACCAATGGTTGAGGAGGTGGTCGCACTGATGAAATATTCAGTCAATCCCACTCTTCTTTTGTGGAGTGATGCATCTATCGACTATGTATTTAGAATTTTCAGTTCAATACCTTATAAACAAGGGGGCATTCCACTCTCTTTGAGTACGCTCCCTCCAATTCCTAGGCTGGTTTCCTCTAATTGGAATCATCTTGTCACCTTCCTTCTTTTGCAACCTTTCAAATAATGGTTAAATCTAATTCAAAAGGCGTTTACAGATGTATTATAGATGAAGGAGCCTCCACAAGTATTTTTTCCTCCTCGGCTTGGTAAGATTTGGGTTCACCCAAGCTTGTGTCAACTACCAGTGAGTTGTTTTCGTTCAAAAGAAGACCTAATGAATATTTGGGGATTCTTCCTCAGTTTCCTATCACATTAGGTGGGAATACTATTCTAGTTGATATGTTAGTGGTGCCAGGTCCTTTATAATTTAATATGCTTATCGGGAGTGATTATGTTTAGGCTATGAATGTTGTGATTTCTACATTATTTCATGTGATGTATTTTCCTCACAATGGAAGCATTGTCACTATTGATCAACTTGGATCTGATAATCACCATCCTAGTTCGACTTTAGATCAGTTTTATTCTTTGTATGTTCCTACTGTTCAAGTCGATAGTTCCTCACCAAGGGTGAAATATGTGGTGTCTTATCCTCAATGTTCAATTCCTTCTAAGAAGGAGCCTTTATAGTCATGTTTTCCTTCTCGAGACAAGGTCTTAGTAATTGATCAGGTTTTATATCCAACAGGGGCACGCGAACCCTTGCTTTCCCTTATTGGTCCAAGGTACTATTTTTTCCCTCTTGATTATGATATTACTATTTTTGAGACCTCGAGCCTTGGTATTGGTGAGTCCTCGAGTCCTAGTTTAAATTATTTCTCGGATGTTGATTTTCCTTCAGATGAGGATATCCTTGAAGCTATGTTTATGGATTTTCGACCTCTTTCTAAAATGGAAAATTTACATGTTGATTACCAAAGAAATGATTGGCCTGAGCCTTGCAATGGGATCTACCTAAAGAAGTACTATGCATAGGCCGAAAGGCTGTGCAATGCTTTGTACATATTGTACTTTTAGGATTTCTTGTTTTCAAGTTTTGTATTCCATAGCACATGTTTTTCTCAAAGGTTTATATTTTGGATTTGTTAAATTCTAGGTGAAGTGTTGTTGATCATATGTACAAAACTTTGTAGACAATTTTATTTGGTACCTCTTTGTCATGTCAATCTGTTCTGACATGTAATAATATCGAAGCTGACATATAGGTTAGATTTTCCCCTTCATGCATTTTTTTCATTATCCGTTTCTTGGTTCATTTGGCCTTATGATCCACCCCACTGAGTTGTGACACAAAACCTTCTTTTCTATTTAGAAGTGTTTTAATTCACGTGGTACAACCTAACATTCATAGGTGTTCTATTTAGAACTTTTTTCATAGTTTGGTTCCCATGATGAAGTACTTTCATAGGATTTGGATCCCTATTTAGTCCCTCCATGAATTTGTGTTGAATCCTCATAACTTATTTTCATTATTATTATGGAAAATACCCCATGGGGCTCCCTAATTTATGTGTTAAGTTGTGACACTGCATTGCATTCCGCTACTTTCACTTTTGATCCTAATGCTGGTTTCAACTTGCTATTGCTTAGCCTTTTGCTTATGCTTTCTCATCAATCGCTAGCCTTGCTATATTTTACTTTGCAATTTGACACCTGTATCCTAGGAGGAAATATTCCCCCAAGTGTCCATATCCTGCACGTGTTTCCTTGCATTGAACATAGGTATGTTCCTTGATCTTGGAACTATTTTTATTGTCTGTGACACTCGTCTCCTCCGTGTATTTTAGCATTCTTTTATTCTTTTTTTTTTCCAGGATTTCCAATATGAAAAAAAAAGAATAAAATAAAAAGAAACGAGCATGAGAAAGAGTCTTCTTTTCAATTATTGACAACAATCAAGTTGCCTTTGAACAAAGAACAAATTTTTGAGTATGGTCTCAACAATTTGGGTTTAGCATGGCTTTAGGAAACTAAACTAGTTACATAGAGTTCTTACTCCTCCGGCCGGTTATTCTTCCAGTCACTATGGAGAGTCTATTGCTTCCTCTTTCATCACAAACTTATGTCAATGTTCATTTTCAGTCCATCCTGCCTAAGTCACTTCATTGTGTCGTGATTTGTTTCAAAGGGAGTTTATCTTATCTTGACCATTTTGCAGAATTCCTGAATTTTCAAGTCGGCCTTCCCGTATGTCAAGTACTTCTTAGAATCACAAGTATATTTGTCCTATACTTATGATAGTATGGAAGGTCCCCATTGACTTCCTACTGGAGGGTTAGCTCTTATCGACTACGACTCATTTCTCTAAGAGTTTTAACTAGAGTCACACCCTAAACCTATTTACATCATTAATAGGTGACCTTGTGCTTAAAAATGACGTTTCATCATTTGTCACTAACTGAGTGGTTTCCCTTGTGTTTGACGACAAGATCATTATTCACACATTGGGATTTGTGCAGTGCCTTGGATTTCATTTTTCCCCATTGGTGGTTTCCTCACCTTTTTCGGTAGTCTCCGTTATTGGATACTATTAAGAGGGTCACTTTTGTATGCTATATACATCTGGTGCACACATGAGACGTACTTCTTAGGGGTCCTTTCAATATTTTCATCCAATTTCTTCCAAATATTTGGCCTTTTTCTACTCCTGGTGTTGGATGATGGTGTATGCCTTAATTCCCTCCTTCTAGTAGATCTTTTCTTATTGATTTCGACACATCTTACTCTGGGATAGGGATCAAGTGTATTCATTAGTACCTTGGGGCTTGTAGTCATCAGTGGTAGGTTCCCTCACTGTTGGAAGTGGGAATACATCAATGTCCCCTAATCAATAGATTCTACCAAGTGTTTGACATCAACTCCTTTATCCACACTTGTTAGATTGTATCAGGTACCTTGAGGCCAATTATCATTATCGATGGGTTATATCACGTTTGTTAATGGTATAAATCAATGATAGGTAATCAAACAATGTCTCACTATGTTCGACTTCAACACATATATTCACATAGTGTAGACTCGTACCACGACAATTGATTTGAATACCTTGGGAATGTAGTAACATCGCCACTTTTATGTTGCTTCCTGAGTTGCGTTGGATAGTACCATTTCCACTTATGACATAGATACTTGATTTGAATGAAAAAAGGCTTGTATGTACAAATTTGCAAGTGAAATAGTTACGTGACTTAGGAAATTGGATCAAGTTTGCAAACACATAAAATGAATGAGTTTTTACTTAACATGAGAAGAATAAACAAACATAAACAACCATCAAAAGTAAGAATATAACACAACAAAATGATAAAGGAGTTCACCCCTCTCTTGGGCTACATCTCCTGGTCCATCTTCCAATGGATCATTTTCATTAATTCTCAAAGTGTAAAAAACAGTGCTTTAAAATGCCCAAAATGAAAAATATATGTCTTCAATGGCTCCAGAATGTCCAAAAACCCCTAGCTGGGCTCTTCCTGCACCTGTTTTGGCCAAAAAATGAGAATAATACCCTTCGTGGAAGTTTATCCCCAATAGCTTGTTGTACCTGCTCGCCAAGACACACCTCTATGTGACTGAACCTGGCTCTAAGTGTTTCTCGTGCCAAAAACCCAACATGTGCACCATTCTGCAAATTCAGACAACTGTCGCACCGTCAAGGAGCATAAGTGCCTTTCCCATCAGAGGTTATGGTCGCATGCCCCCCCATGTGGTGGGGCACCAACCTATATTACCGCACCCATCTGGCCTATCCATTGGATCCCCACGCTGGTGGTCATATGGTAGTGTGGTATGTGTATCCATGGGCTGGGGCTAAGCCCCGACCCTTTTTCCGCCCGAATGAAACACTAACCAAGACTCTGCTCACCAGAGGTCCAAGGTTTGACCCTCGTGGACTCCAACAAAATTTTACACCAATGACCAATGACAAGGTACCATGTGGTGGCCCTTGGCTAGGCCACATGACACCTTTCTATTCGCCATAAACATGCCATGTGTCAGTCATGGACTGGTCCACATCAACCTGCCAACTCATATTTCCACATAATCACCTTGACACATCACCTGTATGGTCCCCTTGCTATGTCAACAGTATGGTATGCACAGTCAGCCTGTATGGACTGTACAGAATGTACAGACTATGTACAATCAACATTTTGCTTATTTGGAAAAGTGGACATAACATGATATCTCTTGCATACGATGTTCATTTGAGCTTGTTCAAGTTGCGTTGTGATTGTGAGGATGAGATCTACGCAATGAATCTATTTTTAAGCAATTCCAAGCACTTTGTTTTTTGAACATATTTTGATCCCCTGGATCACTCCTCCCCATTGGGAAGATTTTGGACCTCCAAAAGACTAATTTCAATCAATCTAAAGATGAGGGTACAGTTCCCTCACCTTTCCAACCTCAATCCATCTATATTTTCTTGTATTTGTGCCTTTAAGACCAACACAAAGGTATTCCACATTCTCTCGTTTTGAAATTCTCATCCTCCTATCAAGGATTGTATCCTCATGCAATTCTGAAAGATATTCTGGCAAGAAGTCATCTATGGAAGGAATATGAACATGCTCTCCTTGATCATCAATCAAAGGAGGCTCATACAATCTCAAATTCTCAACATGAACAACTGCATACATTTTCATATAAGGAGGCAAATCCAAACGGAAGGCATTGCTACCAATCTTTTCAAGAATCTTGAAAGGTCCATATCTAATTGGTTTAATTTTTTTTTACCTTCTCCTTTAAGCCTATATGTGCTAATGTAAATTCATCTCCAACTTGGAAATTGTGATCAACATGATGCTTGTCATGTCTTGTCTTGTACATGGATTGGCACTTTTCCAACTGTTCTTGTACCGTTTGATGCACCAACTGAATTTGTTCAATGAACTTCTTTTCTCTATCAATATCATAATGACCATCAATAGAAATATCTTTCCCAAAGATAAAATCTAAAGGATATTTTGGAAAATAACCAAAACATGCCTCAAATGGAGATGTTTGAGTCGAAGAGTCCTTAGCCCAATTATAAGCATGTTGAATGTAGTGTAGGTGCTTATCCCAAATCTTAGGATGTTTGTTGCAATAACCACGAAGAATATGTACTACTGTTCTATTCACCACTTCTGTTTAACCATCAATTTGTGGATGAAATGTTGTGCTCTTTTTCAACTTGGTGTCCATGAGTTCCCATAAGCTTGACCAAAAGTTCCCAAAATAATGGATATGGGCAACCCAAAATGTACCCAAACATGATGAAAGAACATTTGTTCCATTTGTTCAACTGTAACCTACTTCTTACAAGCCATCCAAATGCACATTTTGTTGAAACGGTCAACCAAAACATAAAGATAGTCATGATTATTTTTTGACATAGGTAGACCTCCTACAAAGTCCATGGAAATGATTTTCCAAGGATGAGAAGGAACCATAAGTGGAGTACACAAACCCATATTTCTATTGCTAGGATTACTTGTAGCACATAAAGAACATCCTCTTACATATCTTGAAACACTTTCATTCATTTTAGGCCAATAACAATACCTTTGCAAATTAGCCTGCGTCTTGCCTACACCAAAGTGGCCAGCAATAAGAGAAGAATGTGCCTCCCTTATGATGTTGACTCTTTCACCTTGTGGAATACATAGTTTTCCAAGATGATACAAAAGATTATCATGCACATGGTAATCCAATTCCTCAACTTGGTTAGAATGACACAAAGTTGCATAAACCTCTTTAAAATCAACATCTAAATCATACTGTTCAACATAGCTCTCATGCATGGTAGGATTATGCTTAAGAATAACTGGAGCACTAACAATAGGCCTATAAATCATATCAAAAAATTTGTTATAAATTCCTTTCTTATACCTGATAACCAAGTGGAATTTTTGTAGAAAACCCATCCATCTGAAGTTCCTTTCTTGTTGTATCTTTGTTTGTGATTGTAAGTATTGCAATGGTTGATGATCTGTGTGAATGGTAGTTTCTTTCCCCAACAAATAATGTTTCCATTTTTTCACACTTTTCACCAATGCATAAAAATCATTATTATATGTAGGATAATTAATCACAACACCATTAAAAGTTTCAGAATGAAAACAAATGGGCTTACCGTGTTGCAACAAGACTGGTCCCATTGCATAGTTAATTGCATTTGTTTATATCTCAAATGGCTGTCTCAAATAAGGAAGTGTAAGAAATGGAGCTGAAATAATATTCTCCTTCAATGCATCAAAATCTTTTTGTTTCTTGCCTCCACATTGGAAAACTTTCTTGATGCTTGCCACTGCATGTAATGGAGTTGTAATTGAAGAGAAGTTAGCAATGAAATTTCTCCAATATTGGGCTACTCCCAAAAAAAATCTTCTTACCTCTGTTACATTGTTGGACTTGGGCCAATCCAAAATGACTTTGACCTTTGAAGGATCTATTTTCAATTCTCCTTCTCCAACAATATGACCCAAGTAAACAAGTGAGTTCTTTCCAAACTCACATTTAGACATCTTTAAAAACAACTTTTCTTTCTTCAAGACATCTAAAACTTGCTTCACATGCATAACATGATCTTCACGATATTTTCTAAATATCAATATGTCATCCAAGTAGAAAATCACACAATAATCAAGAAAAGGCCTTAAAACATCATTCATAACTCTCATGAATGTTACAGGAGCATTACAAAGCCCAAATGGCATCACCATCCATTCAAACAAAACTTGCTTTTTTTTGAAAGCTGCCTTCCATATATCTCCTTCAACAATCCTAATATGATGATATCCACTTCTCAAATCCAATTTAGTAAAATACTTATCATCTTTCAATTGATCAAGAAAATCATCAATTCTAGGAAGAGGATAACGATTCTTTACCGTAATCTTGTTCAAGGCTCTGAAATCTACACACATGCGCCATGTACCATATTTATTTGGTACTAAAACAATTGGTGACCCACATGGCGATGTGCTTGGCATGATAACCCCTTTGTCAAGAAATTATTGGATTTGTTTTTTAATTTCATCATTATCCATGTCTGACATCCTATACATACCAATGTTTAGAAGATGACAATCTTGCTACAATTGAATCTCATGTTGGATACCTCTTTTAGGAGGCAATCCTTTTGGTTCTTGAAACATCTCATCATATTGGTTAACAACCTCATATAAATCATATTTTAACTTTGCATCACAACCTTGGAAATCTTCTCTTTCAACATTGTCTTTGGGTTTGATCACCGAGAGTACAAAGTTCTTACTAGCATTAACTAATATCTTCATTTGGCCAACATTTACAAGTGACAAATTCATCTTCTTTGTATGTGCTCTAACAATGTACTCAACTCCATTTTTAAACAAATGATATTTGTTCTCATGATGATGAAATATGGTCTCCTATCATATAAATATGGGCTTCCCAATAGAATACCACAAATATCCAATGGAATAACATCAAGCTCTACCTCATCTATAAAGTTGGAAGTGATGGAAAATCTAAGTTTACATCTTCTTGTTACATGCAATTTGGCATTGTCACATATCCATCCTAGAGGATATGGTTTAGGATGAGGAGTAGTTTCCACATGCAATTTCTTAACTATTCCTTCAAAAATGAGGTTTTCTTGAGATCCAATATCAAATAGAGTATCTATCTTGGTATGCTTTGAAATAACCCTTATGTGGAAAAACTCTATTCTTTCTTTTTCATGTTGAGTTTCATTGAGGCTACTACTTGAAGAACTAGTACTTGCAATAGAGTCCTTACCTTGAAAACCCATGGATGTAATTTTTGTTTCATCTCCCGAATCAGAACCTAAATCATGTTGTGTAGTTGTAGTAGTCTTTGGTTTCCCTTTGTTGTTGAACTTTTTGTGTCTCTTTTCAGGATGAGGTTTCCAATAATGGTCTTCATCATGGCCATCTTTTGAACATTGTTTACATGTGAGTTTTTCTCCCTCTTTTCTGACTGAAGCATTCTTTCTTCCTTTTCTTTTGAATTTCCCCTTTTCTTTGTCTCCATTATGAAATGGCTTCTTTATTCCCTCTTGAGGATCATTCCTCCCCCTTGCTTCCAAATGAGTTCCCTGTACACAAAATTCATCTAGATTTGTAGGGTTAAACATAAGTATTGTGTGTCTCAAGTAGCTATGCAATCCTCCAATGTATTTGAGTAAAGTTTCTTGAGAAGATAAATCTATACCCAAAATCAAAGCTCTTCTTCTAAATTATTGAGTGCATCTTTGCAAACTTTTCCCTTTAGCTTGTCTAAAATTTTGCCAGTCTGCATGTATGCTAATGGATAAAATTGCCTTTTAATTGCAACAATAAAATCATTCAAAGAGGATACAAATTTACCATGTTTCTTCATGTCCTCTTGAGTTTTGGCTTCCCACCAAATGAGTGCTGCAATTTCCAATCTAAGAGAAGCAAGCTTAATCTTAGTTTCATCATCTTTGATTCTTTGTATCCTACAATACACTTCAATTTGACGAATCCAGTTATCCAATTTCTTAGCATTTACCTATCATTGTACATAGGCAATTCAAACGTAATATCAAGCTTAAGCAAAGGAGTTTGTGGAGGAATTTTACCATGTTCTTTTGGAGAATTTGGAGGTGGTTGTGAAATGGTAGAACAAGGGGAAGATGGAGGTGAAGAAGGTGGAGTATCACCATTCCCTCCATTTCCTTTTGGATTTTTATCACCACTATGTTCATTACCTCTTGGAGGATTTGAGATTTCACCTTGCAACCTTGCATTTCTTTCTTCGAATAAAATTTTCACCATTTCTATCATGTCATAAAAAGATTTTATGAAAGTTTCATCTTTTGAAGTGAGAGTTTCATGACTCTCCTCATGAGCCATACTTGGTGAATACCTCCTTGAAGCTTGAGGTGATTGTGTAGTTCTCCTTCTTGAAAGTTGAGAACTTGGCTCTACAAGTTGACCTTCTCCTCTTGTGAGATTCAACCTTGTAAGCATAAGAAAACAAAATTCTTGCAAACAATCAAACCTTCAAAAACTTTTGCTCTGATACCAACTTGATCTGAAAATGAAAAAAGGCTTGTATGTATAAATTTGGAAGTGAAATAGTTATGTGACTTAGGAAATTGGATCAAGTTTGCAAACACATAAACTTAATGAGTTTTTACTTAACATGAGAAACATAAAAAAACATAAACAAACATCAAAAGTAAGCACATAACAAAACAAAATGATAAAGGAGTTCACCCCTCTCTTGGGCTACATCTCCTGGTCCAACTTCCAATGGATCATTTTCATTAATGCTCAAAGTGTCAAAATCGGTTCTTTACAATGCTCATAATGCAAAATAGATGGCTTCAATGGATCCAGAATGTCCAAAAACCCCTAGCTGGGCTCTTCCTGCACCTGGTTTGGCCAAAACATGAGAAGAATACCCTTCCTTGAAGTTTCTCCCCAATAGATTGTTGTACCTGCTCACCAAAACAAACCTCTATGTGATTGAACCTAGATCTGATCATTTCCTGTGCCAAAAACCCAACATGTGATCCATTCCGCAAATTTGGGAAAATTGTCACACCGTTAGGGAGCATGGGTGCCTTTCCCGTTGGAGGTTATGGTCGCGTGCCCCCCCATGTGGCCAGGGGATGACCTAGATTACCGCACTCATCTAGATTATCCATTGGATCCTCACGTTGGTGGTCATATGGTAGTGTGCTATGTGTTTCCACGGGTTGGGGCTAAGCCCCGATCCTTTTTTCGCCCAAATGAGACACTAACCAAATTCAAATATTATGTTTGCCACTATATGGTTAAGTAATAATGTAGGCGGGCTAGTAGCCCAACCTTTTCCAAGACTCTACCCACCGGAGGTCCCAGGTTCGACCCCCGTGGACTCCAAAATTTTTTTACACCAATAACCAATGATGGGGTGCCACGTGACAACCCCTGGATGGGCCACGTGGCACCTTTCCATTCGCCACAAACATGCGACGTGTCATCTGTGTATTGGTCCACGTCAACCTGCCAACTCAGCTTGCCATGTCATCACCTTGACACATCACCTGTATGGTCCCCTTGACACGTCAACAATACGATCTGCATAGTCATCCCATACGGACTGTGTACAGTCAACATTTTACATGTTTGGAAAAGTAGACAGAATGCGATATCTCTCACATACGATGTCCGTTTGAGCCCGTTCAATTTGCGTTGAGATCGTGAGGACTAGATATACACAATGAATCCATTTTAGAGAAATTCCAATCATTTTGATTTTTGAGCATATTTTGATCCCTTGGATCAATACTTGTGAATGATCAATTATTCAACTCCTATTTCCAGATATCCTTCACTGATTCTGAGACATAAATCTACTGCATATCTGTTTCATGGCTATGATCTCTTTTGACATGGATCCACTATGTATATATTTCGTGGCCATGATCATTGATTTTGTATATACATTCTTCATGGATCCGCAATGTACTTGATTTGGTGGCCATACTTATCATCACACCTGAGCATGGGTATGATCGTCTCAAGAATAGAGTATTCTTACTTGTTTTCTGCTATTGGTTGTTGTTCTTAGATCGAATTTTGGTGACCTTATATTTGGATTATTTCTCCTTCACCTTTAAGAATTATAATGTATTTCAACCATCAGTTGCTCTTCTAACCTCACATAATAGGGGGCGTCTATTATAGAATCAATTTCCACCACTGAAGCATTGATGACTTTGTTGGCCTTATTCCTAACATACTTATAGACACCTTTTCCCCATACCTCCTATCGATTATCTAAAAAACATTTTTTTGGAACTTGTATGCACCAAGAGGATATAGAGCATGATCCATGAGGAGAAATGTAATGAAGGAATGAATGGATGAATCATAAATCAAATCCATGCTAGTTGCATCCCCTCTTGTATGAAATCCCCTATAATTCTTGTTGTTTCTTTGGTCCTTATACCTAGAAACCATTGTTTCCAGTCCTTTCTATGCACTCCCTTATCTGACCAAGAAATCTTCCTAGATTCTCTTAAGGTTTGTTGGTGCATCAGAGTTAGAGGTTTACCATATATGTAGTATCTTGGGTGGAGGGATCTAGAGTCCATTCGAGGATCAGTGTCATTGCAGAGAAGGTAACGACTACCCCTCAAATTGTTGTTTAATAATAAATATACTCTTTCCTTCGATTTTTGGTGTTCTTCATGTATATTCATTATTTTGAATATTTATTTATCTAGAACACCAATTGTTGCAAACACTTTTACTTTTGATCAAATTGACTAGATTTAGTTATAATATAACTACCTTACTTTGTAGTCTTGTGGGTGAAATTCTTGTAGGTTCAGGAAGGATAAATTAGGAAGGAGCAAAGAGTTTGCAGCCTTGTCATCTACATCAATTGGACTCCAAGTAGATTTTCTTTCCCTCTTTTCTAATAACTAGTTACTTTTGATCAAAGTAGTTATAGACTTGTTTATTTGCATTCCTTGGAAATTGTTAGTCTTTAGATGGTCACTGATTTGTTATGGTATACCCACAACCATAGGGTAATTTCCACGCAACAATGATGTGTAAGTAATAACACACCGTAAGACAGTTAAATTTGCAAAATGCAAATTCAAACATCAACATTTAAATTTTGCGGAGGTTTTTCTTTGCAGAGGCAATAATGGAGGTCAATCTTTGCTGCTTCTCTCAATTAAACACACTGGTACGTTTTGTTTATCCATATGCATTGGTGTGTATTTATATTATTAAGATCACCTTCAAGTTATAAAAGTTATTTGAAATTATTTTTTAAGTTAGATTGTTCTATGCTTCCCAAGATGACGGTTTTGGCTCAAATGCAGGAAAAAAGGAATTATAATATCAAATGGCCAATTCTTTAGATTCCAACTCATTCTGGTATCTTTGGAAGTCCTTCACGTTCTCTCATGTCGATTGTAGTACATATATATTTTATTGATAATTCATTTATCTCATTGAATTTATGTTATGTGTGCAAGTGTAGTTGAACACTTGTTCATTGAATTTTGCAGGATCAAGACTCAGGATTGAGTTCAGATGCTCAATATATTCTCGTAGTCCCAAATTTTCATAAGCTCTTATAAGGAGAAAGATGTTGCAAGAATATGTTTGATGAAAATGGACATTTTCTTTACCCTACCAATCCTAACATGCCATATTCCAACAACTAGTTCGGGTCAACAATATTACACTGTGAATTGTATCTCTTTTATGTAGACAACCTCGTAGGGCATACGAAAAATATGATTGAGTAATTATATTTTTTTATTTTCAATGGAACTAATGTTAATATATATCTTAATTCAACATTTGTTTTATAAAGTGGTTGGTTTCCTGTTTATTATTAGGAAAAAGTGTCCATGCTTCTAATAAGTGTTTTGCATAATGTTTGAACATAGTAAATGCATTGTGTTACTAATATTATCGATGTAATGTTTAATATTTTTATAATCAGGATTTTGATGATGAGTGACCTATCCACCATTTACCGTTTCACCCCACTATGATGTCAAGTCACAAGCTTGATGCAAAATGAAAATATCTCAGAGAGGAAGCATACCAAGAATGGTTGAAACAACCGCCTATTTAATTTCCTCTATGTTTTGAGTCACCAATTCAAAAACTCGACAGTAACACATGTTCTTCACATGTTGGGGATGAATTTAATGATATATTGGTTGGTATGGATGATTTATTATGGGATACCGAAGCCATGGAGGGAATGTTGTTATATGCATTCAAAAAAATGAACTAGGGGATGGTGTTGATGTTGTAGATACCTTCTTTGAAAGCTTGAAATATTCATCCACCACCCCTCTATTTGGTCAAGTACATGGGTCTGCAAGGTCTACCCAACTAGGGAAAACAATGTTACTGTACAACTTGAAAGTAATGTATGGTATGTCAAACACACATTTCTCGACACTTTTGAGGTAAATAACCATTAAGTACCATAAACGTTTAAGGAATCTTGTCATACAATGAAGGAAGAAAAGGGTTGATTTTATTCATGCTTAATGACATTGTAGATTTCTATTTCCCACTAATTGTAGGTTACTCAAAGATAAGGCAATTCCAAGTGATAATGTCTTCCTCGATAGTTGCTCAGAGACAAAAACAAATGTTGAAAATGTTGGATGTTTTGTACATATCATACCACTCATGTCTGAATGATTGTATTATATACAAAAAAAAATATGCAAACAAAGATATATGTCTAGAATGTGGGCATGATTGGTACCATAGATAAAATAAAATGGGTAAGGCACATGGTGCTTCTCATAAGGTATTGAAGAACATGCCTATAATTCCAAGGATTCAAAGGCTCTTTTTTTGCAAATGATTAGCCATGTTGTAGGGGTGGCATGCCTCACATAGAAATGAGCCACAAGTTATGCGAATCCAAATATATTCAATAGCCATGAAGCATATAGAGGATACATGGCCCTATAAATTCAAGGATGGAGTATGGAGCCTACGATTGAGCATAAATATAGATGGACTTAACCCATATTCACTCCAAAACACCAACTATTATGTTTTTCCAGTGGTAGTGATCAATAATAATACCCCCCCATGGTCTTCTATGAATAATGAACATCTTATGCCTACTCTTATAGTCTCGGGTAGAAGACAAGTGGAGAGAATAGATGTCTAAAGAAAATTGTTTATATGGGTTGACTCTACGACATTGCTTCACTATAGAAGGGAATTTTTTGGGGTTGAAATCACATGACCATCTGAACCTTCTAAGGGTATGTATGTTGAATACATGATTCATCTTCTATACAGATGCTAGTAAAAATATTCTATGCACTCACAATTTTATGGAAATTAATGATGTGTGTGTCTATTTTTTAGTGTCATTATCCTTTTCTTGTCCATGGTTTTGTGAACCATGACTTCCCCCAGGACTTAAGTTGTTCCATATCGAAATTATCTACATTTGTACATTGGATCAAATCAAGGGAGATTCATATGGATAACATTCCATGATGGTGTTGAGGAGATTGTTTGTATGTTTAAGAAGGAACTTCCCATGAGTTTTATGGACTTGCAAATCTATCTTCTAATTCACCTGCCTGATGAGGTTGAATTAGTTGGGGTGCTCTCATGTCGTTGGATGTTATTCTTAGAGAGGTACATGAAAAAATTGAAGTGGTTTGTTTGATAAAGGGAGAAACCAGAGGGCTCTATGGCAGAGGGGTGTTGATCCTAAAATATACTAAGTCATAAATCTCTCTCTTGTATATCTCGTTCCTACACTTAGAAACATGGATAATTTTAAGAATGGAAATTTATTTTATAATGTAGAAACCTTGGCCAATATTACTAGTCCTTAATATGCCAACTATACATGTTTGACGATACTTTTGTAAAAATATTTAAATTTATAAGGATTTTATATAATTTGTATAAAATTTTGGTGATTTTTAAGGTAAAATAATTTTATCCTATAGAATTTGGGCGAATCATTTTTTGAATGGAGAATCTTTTTTTGGAAAAAAGAATGGAAAATTAGCCCATGGGATAAATTCAGCCCCTAAAATTTTCCTTGATTAGAAAATTTTCCACTTTATGGCATGTTCACAAGTCTTGTTACAACTTCTGGCTTCACCAAAGTGAACCATTATGTTATGCCATAATAAACATTCACCAATACTTAGAGTATTTTTGAAGTGTTTCATGAACTTACTTCCTTTCACCGTCATCAAAATTACTTTAGTATTTATCCACCCTCATTTTGTACCACACTTAGAATATTTTTCTATTATTCACCATGGGTTGAGTTACTCATTCCTCTCATGACGATATGTTCATCCATCCACTTCTCGATACTTAGTCATTTTCGAGACTTCATCAATCTATCAATATTTCAACACTTATCCATTTTATCCCTTTACCGTGGAAGCATAGATTGTATTACAAATCCTGAAAATCTTATTTTCTTTCCATCCGTCCGTCCACTTTGCAACACTTTGTCATATTTTTATATTTTACCATAGGGTCGCGGGATCAGACTTACTCCACTATCCCTTGGCATACATTTGTTTCTTCATCATTCCTGTTGATTAAGGTTGGTTGTCATTGATGTCAATCATTGAAGAAATCCCAGTAACACAAAGGTTTGGGTAATGGACCCAAGTTTGTTTGATGTAACGATGAATCATTATTTTCTTATCATGGTTGACAATAAGTAGAAATGGATGAACTCCAAAGTGGTCCCCTTATGGTGAAAGCCCTCACGGGAAGACGCTTTGTGGATTGAGTTATCCTAGAAGTATGGTTAGATAACCCATGCTTATTTGTGGAATAATGAGATGAAGGTCAGTGAATTTGTCAGTGAAACTATCCTATATGGATAGTTCTTGTCATGCCATTTTCGGTGGTGTTGGAATAGGGGTAGACCCAGGGTTCAATGCTTCAACAAATCACCAACAAAACCCTAACTATCGACCCTTTCAAAAACACCTACGAAGAAGATGAAGTCTCACCTGAGGTATAGGCAGGGGGTTGTAGGATTCAGGTGTCTACAACCTAGATGGGACACAGATTTGTGATCACAACACTTAACAAAGCACTTAGCCAATAACATGCATTAGTTCATAAATCCATTCATATTGCAGATTAAACCCTAAGTACACAACATCGTAGTAATGATCAGATCAAATACTTGCAAGCACATAGCATTAACTCAGATCTAACATTCATTTACCATCAATAGAGCACTAAGAATCCATACATCTATCTAACATACATCAATATCAATGCACTAAGTATATAAATACATAAACAACATGAATAACATTGCACAAAGCACATCAACATAGGATATACGTGGTTCACCCCAGTGTGGGGCTACGTCCACCAACTTCTTCTTCTTGTTTATTAGTATTCAAGATTCTTACATTCCTCTGCTACTATGCACAAAGAGACATAGCCAACTCCACAAAGGACAAGGGATCTATGAACCTCGCCATATCCTCCTTCCTCGAATTAGGTCAAGGCACAAAGCCTTACACAATCTATCTGCACAAAGCCTCTTACAATCACTTGCACTTAGCTCTGCAAATCTTAACATACTCTAGTCATGCACTAAGCCCATGACCTCTAATATTATGACATATACTTGCATCGCCTAGCTACTTATTTATACATTAAAAAAAGGCCTAAACATGGGTAAACCCATGGGACGACATCCCATACCTGTTACATAAACCCTAACAACCCAAAAATCTCATAAAAATAGGTGAGATCCTACGATCTTCGCTTCACCTGGGTGATCTGTCTTCGACTAGCCCATCAAAGTCCAAAAATGGTCAAACATGACCAACGTTTCCTCAAAACTTGGTCGAGGGCCAACAGGCCCCCAACACTCACCTGTGACTCGTCCCGAGTCACTATGATATGGGTAACTATGCTTCGAAGGCCTCGATATTAGCTTGAGCCGCCTCAACTTTCTGCTTCGTCAGAGCCTCCTGCTCGATGAAATCCTGAATTACTTGCTCGATGACAGGCCCTTCCTGGCATTGTTCCACTGTCACGACCATCTGTTCCAACTCTAAGCCTTGTCCCTCGATCTCTTCAAAAATCATGCAGGCTTCGTCCTACACTGGATGGATTCCATGTGTCACTACCATAACCTTGCTCTATATGGAAGTAACCTATTGATGGAATGCACGCTACTCTTGTGACCTCTTCATCTTCTCAACTGCAGTCAACAGTTTCATATGTGCTTGTACGGTGGATGCCTGTTTCTTTTTCTCCTGGAGTTGTTCTTCTAATCTCCTCAGCTTCAGATCTTCTGCAAGGCACTCATAGATCTGTGCACTTTGATCACTCAATCGTTTACATTCTTATGCCAATGCCCAGATTCTTTCTACTATGCTCCTGGTAGATTGGTCCCTCTGATCCCACACTTCTTGCGAAGTGCTTGACACTGCTTGAAGTTCTAATTCTGCTACTCTTTCTTGAAGCTGTTGAATGGCCTTAGGGAGCTTCCCCACTTGCATCTATGTTGACTCCAGTTCCTTCTGTACCAAGGATGACATAGAACATAGTGGTCTAGTCACTGCCTCTTTAACCCCAATCTGCTCCACAAGCGACTGGTATTTCTCTTTCTGGATTTTCTCTTTGTCCTATTCAAACATTGACCTAAGTTCATATTTATTTTTCTGCGCAACTCGAAGTTTCTCTAAGACCTCCTCCCTTTATTTCTTTAAGGCCTTTTTGGCCTGTTCATTTTCCTCTTGGGCTCGACGAATTTGAACCTCCGTCACATCTGCTAACCTTTGAAATTGGGTGGGCTCATCCCCTAATTCTACATTTTCTGCTGAGGATGGTGCAGTAGGCACTGCACAGCTCAAATGGATAGTTTGTTGGATGTCTCTGAGCTCTTTCTCTATTTTGTAATACATGGACTCCTTCTTTGCCCCATGTTTTTGTATGATGTCTTCTGAAGCGTCTTCTACAGCTCTGATGATGAGATCAATGTCATCCACTATGAGCACATTCTTCATTTGAGGCTTGTTGGCGTGAGCCTTCTTTCTTGTCGAAGGTTTCTTCGGGGAAACCTTCCTCTTCTGCGATGCTTCTGTTGTGGTGAGGGGATCCTTTGGCGGTGTAGCTTCACCTTTGTCCTACTTTTCTCCTTGTTCCCCTCCTTCCTCTTGGTTCTCTTCATCTCCTCCTCCTCCTACAGGCGAGTCAGGCACAATTGCCTCTGATGCATTGTCCTTCTAATAACTTTCTATGTCTTGGACTTCGTCCTTTGTCTTCTTTTTCTTGGCGCTGCTCTATCCATCATGTATGACCCGGGTGAATAATGGGATTCTAATGATATTGGGGTCAGAGAGTTCTGCATCCTCCACTGGTACAAGGAATTATATTGGCCATTCCTTAGTGATCTCTTCCATGTCTTCCTCAGTCAACTTATAGTAAGACTGTAGCTCCTCCTTACTTTTGTCCCTGTGTGTGGTGATGTAGATGAAGTCTCAGTATACGCAAAACTTTGCTAGTGGCCTATATCGATGGAGTGTATTCAGGGTCATCCGCGGAAAGGATTTGATGGTGTTAGCATAATATTGGTTTATGCCTCAACTTTGCATAAATCCTTCATTATTCATTTTGGCAAATGAATACAATTGTTATGGGATATTTTATTTATTTTGGGGAAAATTGAAATTATATTAGGTTATGCCCGATATCCAAGTTCAATCATAAAAATCACTCATGTATTTTCACTACCCAATCGCACACACACACACAGGCGAGCGCTACCTAAATTCGCTACCTAAATTCTGGCAGAAAACAAATTGTGCAGAGTTATTTTACCAGTTTTGAGTCACTAACTTGAAACTTGGATTATGAACAATTGAGAAGGTATTTTTGAAAATTGGAGGAGGTTTTTGTTCATAATATTACAAATAAAAACAACCTCTCTTAGTTTTTCAAAATGTGGTATGGTTTGAGAGATATTATACATAGAAATGGTGGTACCAACTGTTGTACAATGACGCTACCTAATTCCCTGCATCGGTCACAGTTTTGGTATTCGCCTTGTTGGGAGGTTTCCACCTGTCAAGGAGGATTCAAATGGATTCTCGAGGATTAGTTAGATGTCAAGGGACACCTTCACCTAATATTTATCCCCATCAAAGGCCTCATGCATGAGGTGGAAACATTTTATTAATGACTTCCAACAAATTCTTGAAAATTAGCAGTTTGTTGGATTTTTGTCTCTTTGATTGTTGCCACCTATATCCAAGGTTTAGAATCCAAAGGAGGATATGGGATTCAACCTCCTAAGGTTATGAGGATGATATTTTCTATTTAAGGAAGGAAATATCTCTTGGAGAGGGGATTTTCATGAGCCAAGAGAGGCTAGAGAGAGTAGGAGCATGCAATTTTCCTCTGTGTGTTCATTTGTAAGCCTGTGGGCAATTTATGATTGTAAGCATTACTGTTATTGGAGACTCATGAGAGATATGATTTAAGCTTGTAACTCTTCTGTTTATATTTCTTCTTATTTGAATATATTTCAGATTTGAGGATCAAAGGCTGTCAATGATTTATGGATCCCTAAGCAATAGAGGATCTGTTGTATTTTTCCCATCAGACATTGTTTATATTCAAGCATTTTTTGATTCATTAAATTGAGAGGATCTCTGTTTAGTGAACATTATACCTTATGTTTTACTTCTTCATTCTTCCACTTATCAACATACAATCTTGTTTTCTGTTGAGCAGCTTTTGTGCCTTCGATGAGTAGGATGTTTGTGACTCCATTTCCCATTGGTGTAGCCTACTGATATACAGTTTGCAGCCCTCTCTCTTTCTTTATCCATATTGTTGATCCACCTATTCAAAACCAAAATTATGGTTTACATTCTGATGGGTGTTGAGATTACACTTTAGCAGTCAAAGTGTGACTTTTAGTGCTAACATTAATGGCACCATTGTCAAGGACATATTTGAGCAGATTGAAAAGCTCCCTGGGAAGAATGACATTGCACAACTCTAGCTTTAGATGGCGACTGAAGTTGGACACCTTCAAGAATGCATATTCACCATGGCGACTCCATTGTTCAGAATCTATTGGTGAATCCACTGAGGATGAGACACATTAAATGGCTATGAAGGCTATCCTGGCCAAGAGGTTTGCCCCACTCAATTTCTCAACCATAGATGGTTATCAACATCTTGTGCCTCAAATTGATGAATGGCAAGATATACTGCCTTGATTTTATGAAGGTGAGGATGACAACCCTTTTGAGCATGTTCATGAATTTCATGCTTTGATGCAGCTACTTGACATCCATCATGAAGATATATTGATGAAAATGTTCATGTATTCATTGGAAGGCGATGCGAGGCAATGGTATAGAACACTCCCTGCTTCTAGTATTTCCTCTTTGAAGGAATTTCATGATGTTTTTTATTCTCATTGAAAGATAATTTATCCAGCTAAAAGACTTTTTGAGAATTGTTGTGAGGGGTATTCATCATATATTCAGGATTCAACAAGTGATTCCTCTAACAGTGATGATGAAGGGGATGATTGCAGAGAGCAGGACTTAAATGATGAGTTTCATGATGCTTTTCCTAAATTTGAAGAACAAATACATCATTCATGTCAAAATCTAGGTCCCCAAGAGAAAGATCAATATGGACAATCCATCATTTCCCTTTCTCCTCCTTTTCTTGATTCTTTGAGTCAAGAGGTCATCTTAGGTTTA
>WSFP011415226.1:0-23854 GCA_009831015.1 Picea engelmannii | reverse complement strand
ACGAGTATTGAGGGTTCAAAACCCTTGTGTAGGCAGCTTGTAAGGAAAAGATAAAATTGCAAAATGGCTGCCAACACACTTCTTAAATCTCTCCCTCATGTCAAACATTGTTGGGAAACTTACTGAGATCAAAGTTCCACAGAGGAGTCTGGAATATATGGGGCCGAGCCCACTTGGGGATTTTTTGTGGATGCGGTAAAGGAACAGTATTACCCTACTGGCAACTATGAGGACCAGTACATGAGATGGACCACACTGTGGCAAGAGAGGGGCCAAGAATTTATGGATTTCACCAATACTTTCCATACCTTGCACACTAATCTGGGTATCAAATATTCTGAATGACATTTGGTTCTGAAATACCGTGGGGATCTACACAGATACATCCAAACTGAAATGGATTTTCTAGATATCTCATCACTTGGTGCTGCTTATCAATATGCTATTAAAATTGAGCAGAAATTTAAGCACCAGAACAAGCAAGAGTTCGGGTCTGCAAATCCACAACAACCAAAGTATGACAAAGATGGCCCTAACAAACAGTCTCATGAAAACAAGTCCAAGCCACAGGAAAAGAAGGGTCATGGGAAGACAAAGAAGGACACCGGAAAATGGCATGATTTCCACAAAATCCCTTGGAACAACACCGATGAATGTCGCTCAAAACACTCATTGGTGGTTGAGATCAAAGACAAGGAGCCGAACCCTAATTCAGAATATGATTATGAAAATACAGGTAAAAGACAGATCATCAACACAGACCCCACTACTATTGTCGCGACCGCAACAATTCAACGAGAAGAACTAATAGATCCATAAGAGGGGGAACGCCTTTTTCATTCACAGATGTGGGTGAAGGGGACCCCACTACATTTTATTGTTGATAGTGGAATCCAGAAGAACCTCATCTCAGTAGAGGTCGTGAAACAATTGCGATTGTCGACAACACCACACCCGCATCCGTACAACATCGGGTGGCTTCGCCAAGGACGAGATCTTTGTGTCAGCCAACAGTGTCGATTGTCATACAACATCCAACCCTTCAAGGATGAGGTATAATGTGATGTTTCCCTACTGGATGTCTATGATGTTCTCTTGGGCCAACCATATATTTGGAGACGCCATGTTGTTTATGAGTCTCGACCCCGCAGTGTCATTATTTCACTGGGGGGTCATCTTTACAAAATACCAGAGGTATTTTTGACTATTGTTCCACCTAAACAGTGCCGCAAGGTAGTATCTCATACTGCAAAATTTAGCTTCTTCACAATCTGTTCAAAATGGGAACAAAATGACACTGCAACCACTACAGCCTCGCCCCAAGCACTTTCTATCCAACAGAAGAAGGTCGACAAGGTTGCATCAAAGCGCAAAGATTCCTTATGCACACCATCCTCTCGTATAGCTTGACTTGTTGAATAGCCTCAGCCTCAACAGGTTCGTGATAGACTTCCACAAACTGACCAGTGTGATGTCTCCAACAAGGCAAGCAGTTCACCAAGATTCAGATTCAGCAAACATTCTTTCCTCTCCTCCAGGGACTCAACGCAATGGATACCATTTCTTCCTAAGGAGGGAGGATTGATCTAGGTGGATATCGGTGGCCACCCACCTTTTCCAGCTGGCTCAAAACAATTTTCTGACAATTTTGGTAATTTACTATTTTTAGTCGTTTTTAACTTCCGTGGCCATTTTGAGGCCCTAAATGAAGTTTTTGGGAAAATGGAGAGCAATATAGAAGTTCCTTCGATATTGTCTCCAAAATGAATCTCTTCGACGATACATTTTCATCGGGCTATCATGCGCCTAAAATCAAGATCGTATGCAAACGTTACGACCCCGGGAAGTTGATGTACTAACTTACCCAAACGGGGCCCACGTGACTTTTGGCGCTTCATCTCCTAGGGTTAGGTTTTTGGATGTCTAGGGTTTTAGGCATTCATGTTTGTTGTAAAAAGGCCTTCAGAGCCTCATTGTAATCATCTTCTTACGAATGTGAGTAGCCATCGCATCTCTTCTCAGAGATAAGTTGCCACCATTCTAGCGAGTCTTTCACTCTGTATTTTTACAATCTCTGTACATTTCTTTCATTAATAGAAATCGTGTATTATTGTATAGTTGTGTTTATGGTTGCATCTTTGATACATTTATGTTATATTATTGAATATCTGTGATATCTCTGTTGATTTCTTTATTATATCTCCGCTTTCATTTTGTGCTGAAAATAATTTGGATCAGTGGTATTAGAGCAGGCTGCTCTTGATCGTTTTTGAGTGCATGTCCTCGACGAGGTCCGAGTATAGCAAGTTGGGTCTCGATCTTGTCTCTCTCGAAGAAAATCGCTCTCGCATGCCCAATAAACACTCCATGGTGGAAGAAAATAAAAATGACGGAGCAGACGATCTTATAAATCTGTTGCTTGAGCAAGCTCTCACGCGACAGAGGGACGAAATGATGGAGACTTTTTCCCACATCCTTCAATGCTTGCCGATAGCAACAGGCGCATCTTCAACAAGCAACCACTTTAGAAGCACCTCTCCTTTCAAGGTACAAGTTAATTTTTATATTCTCGTATTTGAAGGTCAGATAGATGCGGATACCCTAGACAAAAGGTTAAATCTATTAGACGGTTATTTCTCTGTTCACCATTTTTCCGACAGGGAAAATATCACCTTCGCACTCCTTAAATCTCTCCCCCATGTCAAACATTGGTGGGAAACTTACTGGGAGAAAAGTTCCACAGAGGAGTCTGGAATATATAGGGTCGAGCCCACTTGGGATTTTTTTGTGGATGCGATAAAGGAACAGTATTACCCTATTGGCAACTATGAGGACCAGTACATGATATGGACCACACTACGGCAAGAGAGGGGCTAAGTAATTTCAGAGTTCACCAATACCTTCCATACCTTGAGCACCAAGCTGGGTATCAAAGATTCTGAATGACATTTGGTTCTGAAATACTATGGGGCTCTACAGAGATACATCCAAACTAAAATGGATATTCTGGATATCTCATCACTCGGTGCTACTTATCGATATGTTGTTAAAATCGAGCAAAAATTTAAGTACCAGAACAAACGGGAGTTCGGGTCTGCAAATTGACAACAATGAAAGTATGAAAAAGACGACCCTAACAAACAGTCTCCCGAAAACCAGTCTAGGCGATGGGAAAAGAAGGGTCACAAGAAGACAAAGAAGGACACCGAAAAATGGTGCGATTTCCATAAAATCCCCTGGCACAACACCGATGAATGTCGCTCAAAACAATCATTGGTGGCCGAGATCAAAGACAAGGATTCGAACCCTGATTCTGAAAATACTGGTAAAAGACAAATCATTGATGCAAACCCTACTGCTATTGTCGCGACCGCAACAATTCAACCAGAAGAACCAACAAATTCAAAAGAGGGGGAACGCCTTTTTAATTCACAGATGTGGGTGAAGGGGACCTCACTGCATTTTTATTGTTGATAGCAAAATCCAGAAGAACCTCATCTCAGTAGAGGTCATCAAATAGTTGGGATTGTCGACAACACCACACCCGCAGCCATACAACATCGGTTGGCTTCGCCAAGGATGATATCTTCGTGTCAGCTAGCAGTGTCGATTGTCATACGACATCCAACCCTTCAAGGATGAGGTATTATGTGATCTTGCCCCACTAGATGTATGTGATGTTCTCTTCAGCCAACCATATATGTGGGGACACCATGTTGTTTATGAGTCTCGACCCCGCAGTGTCATTATTCCTCTAGGGGGTCATCTCTACAGAATACCAGAGGTAGTTCCGACTATTATTCCACCTAAACAATGCTGCAAGGTAGTATCTCATACTGCAAAATTCAGCTTCTTCACAATCAGTTCAAAAGGGGAACAAAAGAACACTACAACCACTACAGCCTCGCCCCAAGCACCTTTTATCCAACAGAAGCAGGTCGACAAGGTTGCAGCAAAGCGCAAAGATTCGTTTTGCACATCATCCTCTCCTGTAGCTCGAATTTTTGAACAGCCTCAGCCTCAACAGGTTCATGACAGACTTCCACAAACTGAGTAGCGCGACGTCTCCAGCAAGGCAACCAACTCTCAAAGATTCAGATTCAGCAAACATTTTTTCCTCTCCTTTGGGCACTCAACGCAATGGTGACCATTGCTTCCTAAGGAGGGAGGATTGATCTAGGTGGATATCGGTGGCCACCGACCTTTTCCAAGTGGCTCAAAACACTTTTCTAGCAATTTTGGTAATTTACTATTTTTAGCAGTTTTTAACTTTTGGGGCCATTTTGAGGCCCTGAACAATGTTTTTGGGAAAATGGGGAGCAATATCGAAGTTCCTTCGATATTGCCTCCAAAATGAATCTCCCCGATGATACCTTTCCAACAAGTGTGATACCTTTCCAACGGGCTATCATGCGCCTAAAACGGAGATCGTATGCAATAGTTACAACCCCGGGAAGTTGATGTACTAACTTACCCAAACGGGGCCCACGTGACTTTTGGCGCTTCATTTCCTAGGGTTAGGTTTTTAGATGTCTAGGGTTTTGGGCATTCATTTTTATTGTAAAAAGGCCTTCACAGCCTCATTGTAATCATCTTCTTGCGAATGCGAGTAGCCATCACATCTCTTCTTAGAGATAAGATGCCACCATTCTAGCAAGTCTTTCACTCTGTATTTTTACAGTCTCTATACATTTCTTTCATTAACAGAAATCGTGTATTACTATATATATGTGTTTATGGTTGCATCTCTGATACATTTCTGTTATATTATTGAATATTTGCGATATCTCTGTGCATTTTTTTATTATATCTCCGCTCACATTTCGTGCCAAAAATAATCTGGATCATTTCTTGAGTGATTTGGCGCATTATTATTGTTGGATCTGCCATAGTTGAGCATTGAAATATTGATGGAGCTATAAGAATTGAGTTTGTTAGGACCACTTGGCCTACTGGATTCAACCACTGAAATCCCCATTGATGAAACTTAGACTTGATTTTACCAATGATATTTTTCCATGAATGCACCATTCGATTACTTAATGATGTGGGAATTCCAAAATATTTGAATGAAATTAATGATTCTTGGCATGGAAACTACAAAATTCTAGAAATAGTATGGAGCAGGTGAGAATTTATAATTCATCCAAAGACTTGACTTTTAATATTGTTTACCTTACCTCCCAAGGCATTGATAAAAAGATTCAAAACCTATTTAAATCTCTTAGTGATGATGGTGGATGCTCCTCCCAATAGAAGAGTGTCATCAACAAATTGGGAGTGATTGAAGCTTGAAACCCCCCTGACTATTTTGATTCCTGGAAGGTTTCTAGAGATCCTTTCAACTTCCATATTTCGGCTTAAAGATTTTTCCATGGTGATATGTAACCTAACCTCAAACCACGACTTCCTCTAAAGAAAGTGGCAGGCCTCCCATTTACCAAGGGGGCAATCCAAGGTGTGTTAATACATTATGATGCCAATATGATGAAAGAAGGAAAAAAACCAAATTTAAATAAAACATCAAATAAGGAATATCCTACTCTATCAAATGTATTGGTTGTATCTATCTTGGTTTTCATTCCCTTGTCTTTTTTCTCCTCATTTAACTGGAAAAATTCTTGCACCGTGATGATGTTGTCCACTATCTACCACTTTTGCATAAATCCACCTTGATTATCAAAGATAACCTTAGATAGATTCATTTTCAACCCATTTTCCAATATCTTTGTCATGATATTATAAACGGAGTTACATAAAGAGATTGGTTGGAACCTGGAGAAAAAGGATGGGTTAAGCTCTTTCAAGATAAGAGCTAAAAGTGAGGAATTTGAGTTTCCCCTGAGTTTGCATGACTTTTGGACATATTGCGACATTCTCTTTAAATATGTTTTGATAAGACTCCAACATGCTCTGTAGAAATGGTAGAGGATTTGTTAGGCGCTAAACCCCAAATTTCTTTTAAAATCTTAAATTCCTTGATTGGAGCGATCACCACTTGAATATAATCCAACATGGATGTCATAGCATCGGGATCAACCCCTTCCTATTGTTAATATTTTTGGTGTAACTTTGGAATATATTCTTGTATATTTCTATTGGTCAAACCTTTAAAAGGTCATTTTAATTATATTATATAAGTCAGCTCAACAAAAATTATTATTTTATTGGTATTTTACTTGTAATTGTAAAAAGCCTCATTGTGGCTAGTCGGCCCTGTTTTTATAGGTTAGTTAGGTCAAGAGTCATGTCTCTTCAAGAGACACTTTTTTGTATAAATAGAGGATAGGTTCCTCTCATTTATATACTCACACACACACACACACACACACACACTTCTCTTGTGTTTCTTAGAGTGCATAAGGAGGTCTAGCACACAAGTCTTGGAGACTGGTTCTTTTGGTGTTTTGTTCTTGGTCCTTCTTGGAGAGCTATAACACATTAATGTATTGGTTGAAAGAATCTATAATAAGGATTTTGGTTGTTGGGTTTTCTCCCCCATGAGGGTTTTCCAGGATAAATTTTGTGTTTTATTGTATTTGTGATTGTCTACCTTCCAGTGATCCTATTGCAGTTATTATTGGATTAAATGTTGTAATTGTGTAACTAGAAAAATAAAATTCTAACATGGTATCAAAGCAGGCATGAATAGAAGCCATTTGCATATCTAGAAGCCTAAAAAGGAGTTGGTTTTTAGTGTAGAGATAGTTTTCGAACAAACCAAGACCATCAAGAGGTTCTCCCTAGCCTAGCACACTTTTCCAGTGAACCTGTTTTCCAGTTTGCATCTCCTGCACATAGGGTTTCACCCAAACCCTAAGGTTGACGTTTTTCAGTTTCTGGGGAGAATTTTAACAAAGAAATACCACCGAGCAGCTAATCCTAGCAGAGCGCACTTGTTGGTAAGTTCATATCTCTCTTCTGATAATTTTCATTTCTGGTCATATTTTTATGTGGTCCTAGGCAAGATGACTACCGGAATGAATATTGATGAAAAGTTAGATGGAGATGATAACTTCATAGACTGGAGGTACAGAATAACCCTCCTTCTTCAAGAACATTATATGGATACATTCATCAAAGAAGATGTTCAAGAACTTGAAGGAAATGAAGCTAAGGCATTATAAGAAGGACATGGTAAAAGCAAAATGGATTATTGTAGACTCCATCAACGACCACCTTATCCATCATGTATTGTCATTATCTTCTCCAAAGAAAATGATGGACACCTTAACTTGTCTGTTTGAAGGAAGCAACATTAACCGAAGAATGACTCTGAGAACATAGTTAAAGAATGTGAAGATGCACAACTCAGAATCCATTCACTCCTACTTCTCAAGAGTGAATCAAATCAAAAAGTTGATCGAAGCCATTGGTGACTCAGTAGAAGGAGAAGTGATGGTGATGACCACCTTGAATGGCATCCCAAGGTCATGGGATGCATTCATCCAATGGATTTTCTCATGGAAAAATCTTCCCAAGTTCAGTATGCTTTGAGAATATTGCAACCAGAAAGAAGCTTGGATGACAGGAAGAGATGAAAAGATGGAAGATGAAGATCAAGCCCTAGCCGCCCACACCAGGAAAGGAAAGAGCAAGAAGGAGCATTATTCGCCTAAGAAGTTTAAGAAGGGTCGAAGAGACAACTCGAACATTAGATGTTATTGTTGTCAAGAATTGGGACACTTTATTAGGGATTGTCCCCTCATTATGAAAATAAAGAAAAAAAAAAAGGAGGTAAGAGGCATCAAGCTCACACAGCTGAAGATGATGAGCCTCCCAAGAAGGTTGCAAAGCAAGATGAATCAAGTGATGAGGATTATGTCCTTATCTCAACCCACATAGGTATTTTTACTCCTGGAAGAGACACTTGGTTGATAGACAATGGTGCTTCTAAGCACATGACAAGTTATGAAAACTTCTTATCTAACCTTGTTCATAAAGATTCACCTCACAAGGTGAAATTGGGTGATGACTATCAGTATCCAATCAAAGGAGTTACAGAAGCCTCCTACAAGTTAGACCTAGGCAAGCCAATGAAAATGAAGGAAGTTCTCTATGTTTCAAGATTAAAGAAGAATCTTCTCTGAATTTTATCATTGGATAAGAAAGGATTCAAAGTAGCATTTGTTGATGGTCAAGTTCTTATGTGGCCTAGAGGGAAGACCTTTGATGATGCAGTAGTGATTGAAGTTGAAGATAGAGGACTCTACAAATTAAAAGGACATTCAAACTCCGCATTGGTTCATGATACCTTGAATCCTTGTGAACTATGGCATAGGAGATTTGCTCACCTACACTACAAATCCCTTCCAGTTGTGAGCAAGATGTTGACAGGTATACCAAAAATCCAAGCAGAACTAGATGGTATGTGAAAAGTTTGTGCACAAGGAAAGAACGTGAAACACTCCTTTCCCAATAGCAATAGTAGAGCCAAAGGAGTTTTGGACATCATGTATTCAGATGTGTGTGGACCGATGTCCACAGCTTCACTAAGTGGGTATGTATATTATGCATATTTCATTAATGATTACTCACGTAAAACTTGGATTTATTCGTTGACGGAAAAGAATGGAGTTTTTTGCAAATTCAAAGAATTCAAGGCACTGGTAGAAAACCTGACAGAACAGAAGATAAAGACCTTGTGATTAGAAAATGGAGGTGAATTCACCTCGAAAGAATTCAAGGAGTATTTCAAGGAAGTTGCGATTAAGAGGGAGTTTTCTACTCCCTATAACCCTTAACAAAATGGAGTAGCAGAAAGGAAGAATTAGACGATCATGGAAGCAGTAAAAGCCATGATCCGTGATCAATATCTTCCTATGCATATGTGGGAAGAATCAGTGAAGATAGAAATGTACGTGCATAATAGAAGTCCTCACATGGTGCTTGAAAATAAGACACTCAAGGAGATGTTTTCAGGAGAGAAGCCATAAGTTAACCATTTCAGAATATTTGTCTACCCTGTATTTGTTCACGTCCCCAAGGAAAAGAGGACAAAGTTGGACCCTTCCGGATAGAGGGGAATATTTGTTGGTTACAATGACACATCAAAGGCTTACATGATATACATTCCTGGTCACTGGAAAGTGGAGATCAGCCAAGATGTAACCTTCGATGAGAATGCAGCCTTCTGTAAATCCAAACAGATCCATGTAGAAGAGGTACATGAAGAAGATAATGAAGTTCCTAGACTTCCAAAGACATAGGCAGTTTAACTAGAGGAAGTCGTTCCAGAGGATCATGACATGGCATAACCTCAGAAACCAGCAGAGATGCCTTCTCATAAGAGAAGACCAGCTTGGGCACAAGAGCTTATCATATATGCATAAAGAATTGGTGCCCAAAGAAATCTTTCAGAGAAAGTAAGTATCTGAAGCCGTATTCTAGCTACATGGCATGCTTGTGTGACATAATGGATGCAGAACCTTCTAGTTATGAAGAGGCCATAGAAACATAAGTATGGAAAGATTCCATGGCAGAGGAATACCAATCCATTATGTAGAATGATGTATGGGATGTGGTTCCCAGACCAAAGGAAAAATATGTGGTGAGTTCGAAATGAATATACAATACGAAACACGCAGCTAATGGCAATATTGAAAAATATAAGGCAAGATTTGAGGCTCGAGTTTTCTCTCAAAAGGAAGAGATTGACTATGACGAGACCTTTTCTCTCATAGCGAGATATACTTCGATCGTGACTATAATTTCATTGGTCATTGTGATGAAATGGAATGTGCACCATATGGATGTAAAGAAAACCTTCTTGAATGATGAAATAAAAGAGGAAGTTTATGTGGAGCTTCCACTTGATTTTGAGACACGTGACAGGGAGACTCATGTGTCCAGGCTAAAGAAGGCTTTATATGGATTGAAGCAGGCACCCAAAGCATGGCATGGTAGGATTGGCAGTTTTTTGATGAACTTGGGTTTTACTAAGAGCAGTGCAGATCCTAACCTTTACTTTAAGGTTGAGGATGGTGAACCGATGATTCTACTATTGTATGTGGATGACATGTTTCTAACAGGTACGGAAACGCTTATCACATAGTGTAAGAGAAAACTAGCTGCAGAATTCGAGATGAAATATTTAGGAAGGATGCACTACTTCTTGGGACTAGAAGTATGGCAGAGATCATATGGGATTTTCCTAAATCAAGGAAAGTATGTTGTGGAAATCTTGAAGAGGTTCAGGATGTTGGACTGTAAGGCCATGGCTACTTGGATGGTATCAAATCTGAAGTTACTGCAAGATACAACTTCAGAGATTATGGATTCTACCTTATACAGGCAGATGGTGGGTTCATTGATGTATTTGACAAACACAAGGTCGGATATATGTTTTTCCATGAATACCCTGAGCCAACATTTGGAGCAGCCCAGGGAGGTTCATCTGGTTGCAGTAAAACATGTGTTGAGGTACCTTAAGGGTACTTTGGATCATGGTCTCTTGTATGGACCTGACCATGAGTTTCGATTGTATGGATACTCATATTCAGATACTCATATTCTGATTGGGCCGACAATATTCCTTACCGGAAGAGCACTACAGGATGCTACTTCAGTCTTGGCTCTGGTATGGTCTCGTGGAGCAACAAGAAGCAGTCATGTGTGGTACTCACTACGGCTGAAGCTGAGTATGTGGCAACATATGCAGCGAGCAGAGAAGTAATGTGGCTTTAGAAGCTGTTGTCTGGGTTGTTTGGTCTCGGATTGGAGGTGACCTACATTTGGTGTGACAACCAGAGTTGCATGAAGTTGTCAGATAACCTGGTGTTCCATGACAGGTCGAAGCATATCGAGATCAGATACTACTCTATCAAGGATATGGTACAGAGGGGAGCAGTTAGGCTCCAGTTCGTGACTATAGAGGATCAAGTTATAGACGTGTTAACCAAGCCACTATCGAGGACGAAGTTCGAGTATTTCAGGGACAAGCTTGGTGTGGTCCCTCTTCAGAGGGAGTGACAAGTGGGTCTCATCCAACATGAAAAAGGGCTGGCACTAAGAACGAATGGAACCGATGAAAAAGGGCTGGGAGTTGGTAATATTTTAGAAAATGGAATCGATTCATCTTGAGATTGTTTTTCATACCTATTTCACTAAGAAGTCGAAATTCCTCCCTTGGTGTGACTTGGAGATTTTTTAGCGTAGCCATTGCCTTAACTTGAAGGAATTTCCATTGCTTGCTAGTGAAACTCTGCATATTTAGATCCAAAATGGGTCGAGGTGCTAGAGGCTAAGGGAATAGATTTGGATTGCATGGTGTTACCTGTCTATTTGAGATTCATTTTATTATTTACAATATTCCATTGGTCTTCCTTATTTGGAGCTAGTTGAGATGCTTGCACTTCTTTTTTTGTAATATTTTGCAAAATGGCCATATTCATGGCATGTTTTGCATTTAAATGGGAGTTTCTCATAGTCTAGGGGCTGACCATGTTTATAGTTATCAAGGGTTAAGAGAATTTCTTCTAAAATCCCCTTTTCCATATCAACCTCCACATAGATGATTGCGCATGTGAATATTCTATCTTTTGGTTCTAACTTATTTATACATTGACCTAGGGAATTTTCAACATTTTGCATTGTATCTTCATTCCAGCAATGGACGGGAAAATGCAGGAGCCAAACCCATACCAGAATATTCAAAGTGACATCATGTTCCATATTAAAGTCTGGAGTCCGTCGATTGAGATACATACATTGAGTGTCCAAGAAATAGGGGCCATTCCTGAATGTGATATCTTTCTCATCTTTTGCTTCAAACATAAATGCATAGAAACCCCTTCCACAAAACTAGTGAGTGGGTTTCCCTTTAATCAAAACCTGCCAGTTCCTTTGAACCCAGGTGACCACAGATATGGGTGATAGCCAAATGCTTGTGAACTGACCAATCAAATTTCATTCATTAAGGACCAAATCCATAGGCCTTGAAAAAGAATCTAGTAATGGAACCTCTAGAATATTTTTGAGTTGTTTGAAAAATCTCAATGGTTGGTATTTTGGAGCCTTCTGCATCGTCGAGACCAAAGCATGTAATGCAATAGATTTAGGTTCTGGATGGAGAAAGAAGCCCTCTCGAGGGTCTGAATACATGGCTGAAGACACTCGATCGCTATATCAGGCCACCAAAAGAGAGCATGCATGTTTATGCATATGCCTTTATTGGAATTATACAAGACATTAATAATGCATTTAAAATGTGTTTCATATAAATTGTGTACCTCAATCATATATATTGAAACCTCACTATAAAGGTTATTTAATGAGCATCAAGGAGATGTATTACATGTATCCATGTTTCACTTAAACCTATAACCTCCTTGATTGTTTAGGTTATTTCTATTCTTTTTAATTTCCAATATTTCATGTATCTCTTCTTTGTATGTAATTATCTTCCTTGAAGATTAGCTTTGCATCTTGTAAGTAGAGTTGGTGACCGAAATTGCAGGCATGTCCTGCTAATGTTGATTTCTAGTTGTGGTTGTAAATGATGTCTACACAATATTCTTCAAGCTTTACTTTCATAGACCTCCTAGTTATCTAATGTAGATCTTACAACACGAGCACAATATTTCATAGACTCCTTTTTGCATTCTCAGATTGATCAGTCTTTTACAAAGTATAGCTTCATCCTTCTTACAATTTTCAACAAGGAAAAGACAACTTTTATGTTGCCCTTTTTCAATGATTTTGCAATATTTTTAGTCACCCGTTTGATATATGACAAAGTTTTTTTTGCTCCATCATTTTCCTCTTGTTTCCTTATGTAAGGTCCCCTCTTGGTTTTTAAGACATCTTTGTTAAACTTACTTATACCATATCCATTATTTTAAATACTTTTTCTAAGTGTTCCATGTCTTTCCCTACGTGCTCTTCATTAAAGATCCCAATAACTCTTGTCACCAAAGTGTTAATGAGGCCTAGCTTCTATGATGGGCAATGGTGCAACTTTGCATGTAAGTATATGTTAGTTGATTTTTCTTTCATAAGCCATGTTGTGCTAGAGATCTGTTGCCTTTCCTATTGATGAGAACATCATGGAAATGTATTGCGAGGGGGCTAGACATTTCATTCCGCTCGAGTATCCCATACCACTAAAAAATCTTATTCATCGTGTGGCACCAACATGACCTCACTAGTTGGGCATGAACATCAATCGCTTATATCACTCAGAATACGCCTAATCAACATGTTCTGGCCAAACCCAAGCTAGACAACTTTAACCATGTGGAATGCTAGAGTGCTCATTTCACCATAGGCAATGTTGCATCATCGTCACCTAACCATAGGAAACCTGATATCACCTCCCTCGAGCCAAGGTTACTTGAATAATTGACTGCGCAACATGGGACCATGTTATCATCCATCTAAGCCTACACCTGATAGTTAAAGAAGATAATGTCCCTCCTTTGTAAGGCATTCACATATCTCCCATGCACTTATAAACATTGTTGCCTTTCCATGGACAACACACACAATCCATCACATTTCCAATTCAAGTCGTCCTCCATCGAAGCCCGTTATATGATGCCTAGTCGATCGTCCAACTTAATCGACAAGACATGCTTGGTCCTCCTAGCCTACATGCTAGTACATCATACTAATTGTCTCACGAATCACAGTGAGTTGGTCACCAAGGCTACCGAAGTATATGGACTTGTCGTGCAACTTGTCAATTATGCTTGATGCACCCTTTTTCGTGCCATTGCCCATGGCACCTCAAGTCAGGTCCTTACATTCTCCCCCGCTTGAATTGTTGATGTCCTTGTCAACATGTCCCCATTGGCTCATCCGATGAAAGAGGTGTTGATAGTGAAGATGCACTTTTTCATTTCCACATTCAAATGTGGATTTGGTACCAATTGTCACGGGGCTAGAATTTTCGTTCCACTTGAGCATCACATGCCACTCAAGAATCCCAATCACCGCACTACACTAATGTGACATCACTATTTGGGCATGATCATCAACTACTTATATCACTCGAAATTCGCCTAACCGACATGTCCTGACTGAACCCAAGTTGGGCATCTTTAACTGTGTGGAATGTCAAAGTGCTCATTTCACCATAGGTGATGATGCATCGTCACCACCCATCCATAGGCAACCTACTATCACTTTCCCCAATCCAAGCATATTTGAACAACTGACTGCCCAACGTGTGATCATGCTATCATCCATCTAAGCCTACAGGTGATAGTCAAAGAAGATCATGCCCCCGTTTTGTAAGGCATTCACATATATTGGATGCACTTATCAACATTATTGTCTTGCCATGGACAACACATGCAATCTATCACATTGCCTAGTCACATTGTCCTCTCTCACAGTTTGCTATATGGTGCCTCACCAATCATTTGTCCTACTCGATAAGACATCCTTGGTCCTCCTAGCCAATGCGCTAGTACACCGTCCTAAAAGTCATACAAATCACCGTGAGTTGTTCACCAAGGCTATTGAAGTACATGGACTCATCGTGCAACTTGCCAATGCTCAACCAATCCTCTGTCATGCCATTGCCATTGACACCTCAAGTCAGGCCCATACAGGTATGCTCTTGTCTCTTATACTTCCACTTTGAATTTTATGCTTTCATTTTGATTGTTTAGATGTTTGAAGAATTCATTTAAACTTTCCTTTCCATCTATCCACTCTCTATTTGTGTCATCCAAAAATCATTCCCATCAATTTGGTTTCGACAAAAATGATCAAATGGCTTAGTAACAATTTTTTTTTGAAGGATTCCATGTACATATTTGTGATAATGGGCTTCCCATTATTATTCCCTATGCTTGATTATATATGATCCCTTCAAAGATTAAAAAAAAAATCAATTTTCAAGCATACTTGAACAAGTTTCTTCATTTCCTCATCTTTGATATTTTTATCACACTAATTGCTTCATGCACTAGAACTTTACTAGAATATTATTCTCCCTAATATTTTGATCTTTGATTTGATTTATCCCTTAAGTTGAATCTTTGCACCGAGAGTAGTGAGGTACTTTATAGCCCAGTATGGGGGATATGTTGTCACATTAGCGTTAGGTTAGACAACGTTACATTAAAAAAAATTAAAGTCAACTCAATTAAAAGAAAAAAATAGTATAACAGTAATAAAAATAAAGTCGACTCAATTAGAAAAAAACAATTACACACATCGTTACATATTACACACACACACTTACTTATGTATATGATAACATCTAAAATATTAATTCCTTCGTATTAAATGACAATAAAAAAAATTACACCTTCATAAATTTGATCCCTCTTAGTGCTTAATAGATCTGAGTTTAAAATGGATATACATTAGTTAATAAAAGAGTATTTATGTCCAATGAAAATTTTAAACTTATTCATTAAATAATTTACTATAAAGTACGTTGAGATCCAATCATGTTTACAATCTCAAATAAATGTCATGCTTGTGGGTTTTGGACATCCCATGTGAGTGTAGGTTTTCTCTTTAAACTTTATAAGAGTACAAGATTTAAAAGAATAAAAATAAAAAAATAAACAAATTCATCCAAAAACTTAAAAAAACAAATTCAAATTAAATAAATAATGATTTAACTTCATATCACTTACATTTAAATATTTCCTTCAAATATATATTAAATAATGTTTTATCATACTCTTTCATTTATATATATGAATTTTTAACCAAAATTTTAGAATTGGTATTCCATAAAGTATTGATGTTTTTTTTTAAGTAACCAAAGAGAACTATTATGTTTTTTTAAGTAAGATTTATATATTATTTGTCCTAAACAAAAATTACAGTAGTGTCTTGAGTTCAAGTTGTTGGAGTGTTGAGTTGCCTCGAAAGGAAACCAACTCAGACTCATAGATAGACTAGACATGGTATGGAAAATTAAACATATTCGCCAAAATCACCCCGTGGGGAAACCGATTCGACCTATCCAAGCCTTTGAACTGAAAGATAGACTATTTATCACAATAACTGTTATAATGACCTCCACACATAGTTCTTTCGAGTGCACGTTTCCATCGTCCAACAAGGGCACAGAGGCTGGTGACGGGGGTGGGGATGGGGGTGGCGAAGAAGAGAACTATTATGTTACTCTAAACATAATAGAGTTATAAAATCATACTAGAATCCAAATTGAAAGAACTAAAAATATGGATCATTTTGAAGTAGTTCATGTTTAAATCTATCTCTATAAGCCTATATATGATTGTTGTAACAACTAATTGTTTGGTTCTTGGCTTTCAAATCTTCAAATATTATGAGTTTTTAAGCACACCCGATGCCATGAAATTCAATTTAAAAAAAAAAACAATTTGGGAAAATTATATTAATGAAAAAAAATTGTAGTTGAGATAAACAATTATATGTCTTATGTCTTAAAAAGATAAACAAGAAGGATGGATCCAAACCAAAATACAAAGTTTACATATCTATGTTGGAAAAATTTCCCAGTATTTATTGTTATTGTAGATTATATAGAAACTACATAATATGTAAATAACTTTAAAAAGCATAGTCTAATTAGAATATGTGGTGGTTGGTTGCTTCTTCCAATACCAGATTGGTTGGCATTGGTTCTTGTTCTCCTATCTCCATGTCTTCGAAGAGTTGGTGGACTATATCCTCTTGTTTAGGTTTTACCTGACAATAATTGACTAACACACTATGACTTGAAGCCCTTGAATGAGCATCCTTTCTCAAATGGACATTTACGTTTCTTAACATAACACATTCCACCTCAATATTTCCAATGTTTTGCTTTAACTAAACCAAAGTACCCATAATGGAAGCAACCTAGGAGACTATATGTTGTTCATTTTCATGTACCTTGGCTATAATAGTGAAAATGTAATAACTATTACCTTGTATCATTTGCTCATGAGACCTCAAAATCCTCCTTGTTTCTTGTTGTCCTTGATAATCCATATTTGTAATGGTGAATTTAGGAAACTTATGTGGAGTAAAGAATTGGAACCAACTGAGAAATCAAAGATGTAAGGGGAACCCAGAGAGTCCTTTGAACAATCAATAACATCCATAGGGAAACAAGGCTAGAGATTATAGTTCCCAATCCACTTAACGATAATCAAAGGACCATATATAAAGTCTTCAAACAAAAAGCCAGTGTTCTAGGAGGGATAAGAAACCAACCCTAGATTGACTCTAGACCAGAAAAATAGAACACCATACACATAGAGCCTATGAAATTTTGAACCCACAAACCACAAACAAAGCAATTGAAAGATTCAGATTCACCAACCAGATAATAATGTCACACCTGAAGAGTATTGTAAAGCATTCGTGACGACTAGTGAAGAGGAGGAGAAAGATCTAGCGAGCCCTCATTATCTCCCCACTACGGTTCTCCATTATACCAGTCCACCAGGATTTAAAACCATAGCCAATTCAAAAACAAAATTCTACACCAAGTTGAGCATGTGTGAAGGGGGTGTGGGTCTCATTGTGTTTATGGCCAAGCTTGGGTAATATAGTTACTACTAGAATGACACATGTCTCATTAATTTGATGGTACTTTCCATTGAGTGGATGGAGTTGCTTAAGGTATGGTTTGATAGACTAATGAGCCATTAACCTTAAAACCCCATTTTTTAACCTTATGGTTTCATTAGCAAGTGAATCAACTTCAATATTATTCTCCCTTAGAACATAGAAGAAGTTTATTTTACGGAACCTTGAAACCTTTTGTTAAATCCTAGCCAATGTTGATGCAATTTTGTGATCAACTAGAAGGAAAGTTTTCTGCATTGACTCAAAGAGGACATTAGAATCACCTACTAGTATGTTAGAGGTTATATGACAATATAGTGCTAGTCTCAGTCCTTGTAACATTATGTAAGCCTCTACATGCTTATTAGTGGATATTTCAAGCATCCAAGCATAGGATAATTCTATTTTCCCTCTAGGATCGAAGATTATTCCCTTTGTACCTATCACCCTTGGGTTCCCTTTCAATGCAACATCAAATAACAAACTATATGACTAATATGTTGACTTCCATTGATGAAAATCTACCATATTTCATCGAAGCTACCAATTTGATCCAGAAACATTCCTACCTCTAAATGGATAATGAGAGTCTATATGTACATGAAATTGTTGAAACCATTTCTCTTCATCTTTTTCTAACATTTGATTTATAGGGATACATCTACCCCTCGTAATAGTATGGTCTACAAGTAAACATATTGTCTTTTCCTACTATGTTGGGATTAACCAAGGCCTATTTAAAGATGACTCTCTTGTGTGTTAGCCAAATCTTCCAATAGAGGTATTTTGGCATAGCTTCCAAGAGTCTTTTAAATAGTGGTTTATTTTTAAATGGCCCCTATAATTTTTATTCCAAAGAGTAAACATCTATTTCCATGAGCATGACATTATCATTCTAATATTAATTCCACAAAATGTAGCTTGTCATGCTTGATGAGATAAAACACACTCAAAGAAGATGTGGTGTATCTTTTCAAAATTTGTGGAGCATAGGGCACATATATTTTAACTTGTTTTATAAGTTAAAATTACAAGTTAGCTACTATGAATTTTACTTTGTGAATGGGAATGATTTGTATGTTGTTGTAGATGATTTATTAGTTGCATTCATGTTCATTTTAGCATGTTGTAGCCGCATATAGTTATGGGCATCTAAAAATAATTATAATTGTGTGTAATTCGTCGCTGGTAAGCTATAGGAAATTAGTTAGCAAAATTTTGAATTTATGTGTATTTCACATAGTAATGTTCCTCAATTAAGTTGGGGGACATTACAAATTGGTATCAGAGCTCAAGGTCCAACACCGAGCTTGTCTGGGCCAAGAGCGAGGGAGAAATCAGTAGATTTTTGTTGTTATATAGTTTCACTGTGATCGATTTGGGGAAAATTTTAGAACCAGAGTGAATACCCAAATATATGGACAAGTTTGAATTTAATTTTTCTTCAGAACAATCGAAAAAGAAATTTGTGGTTTCAATCTATGAGTTGCAGAGTCTAATTTGGCTTTGGAAGTCGAATTCCTTTGTGTTTCATGGCGGCTGAGATCCTATTGCAGAGTCTGAAGAGGGGGTTCTCGACGAACTATTAGAATTCATGTTTCGAAAAGATCATGAAGTAGGTAAAAATGTCATTCCAACGAAAAAAATCTTAAGGCACAAGCCCAAATGAATGAGGATTGTTCATCGTATTGAGGGTCAATCCTAACCGTCTATTGGAAATCAGGATTTTGAAAAAATCTTGGAACGAGGCATAAGTTTAAATTCCGAAGGGAGAAACCCGATGGAAGAAGCCTGAAATAACGAGAGTCGTCAAATCAAATATTAGTCTTACTCAGCCATTAGATCTTTCAGAAGGGTCTATTCAAAAGGTCTAGAGGTGGTGCTAAGTTTCCAATGAATATTGCTCGACCAAGGTAATAGGTGCGCAACTTGGGAACCTGAGATGATCATATTTGTTGGTCAGCACGATTAAACCATCTAATTTATTGGACGAGCATGTTTTTTGGAGGGGGGGCATTGAGGGTGAAAGAGTATGCCACATTAGCACACCATGTCAAAAGGACACCCCAACACGGTTGGTGAATCATAGAGTGCCACGTAGTCGTTGGGTACAAGTGGAATCTGTTGTGGTTTTTGGACTTCAAGTTTCGGAAGGAGCCATGGGGGTAGTAAGTTTTCCCTTCTTATATAATTTGTCCAAAATAATGAGGATCGCCAATCATAGTCGATCTAATCCATTAGATCATGCATAAATGAGTGTTTCTGAGGGGTCTTCGGAAGGATGGTTTCCGAAGGTTTTAGAAAAGGATGGTTTCCGACGGATTTCAAAAGAGAAAGTTCTGGTGGGAAATGTCCGAAAGGGTGAGTCTGATAGTGTTCATACTGTGGATTTCAAAAGGATCCTTGTCCCAAGCAAATTGAAGTTTCCGATGGGAAGAACCTTAGAGGGAAGAGCTTGATAAGCTTAAAGGAGGTCTAGCCAAGGAGGACATTTACGAATGATGACAAGGTCGAATCAAAGGATGGCACATGGAATTAATAGGCACATACCATGCAACGTCAACCAAACTACCCAGGTCCATGGACAAGTTGACTTGAGGAGTTTTTATAGTAGTTAATCAATTGTTTTCAGTGAAAATAATAATTTCTTGAAGGTCTTCATCTTGCATAGCGATTTAGAGGGCCTAAACGACATTTTTAGGCGGTAAAAAACATGAGAACAAGGTGTACCTCTGTACATCATGTCTCTGCAGCTTAAATAAAAGAACTCAGAGAGAGATTTCTAATGAGCTATCTCGAACACAAAATAGAGCTCGTATGAGAAAATTACAGCTGAAACAGATAAGGGTATAATTTTTGCACCATTTTACTTCGAGAGGGCATAACTCCTTGCTCAAAAGTTCGTTTTAGGCATAGGGGAAGTTTATGGAAAGCTTATGAACCATAGAAATTAGTCATGGAACCATATTTAGAATATAAGTACATAGAAATGTGTAGGAAGGAAAAAAAAAAAGACATGTGTAACATACAAGGATAAAAGGGGAAAACAATCAAAACTTCCACAGACCATAACTTTCAACCCAGAGCTCAGATTTGGGAAAACAAATGTTGTTGGAAAGGTCTTGAGGAGGAGAAGACATTTATCAACCCAAAAAAATAATTTTAGTAAATTTTGTAAATAAGATGATTGGTGGCCATTAAAGAGCGGAAAAATTATGCATTCTTTTTTCTAGAACTATGTATGTATGTATGTATTTTGTCTAACAAAAATTCATTTGCATGCACATTTTCTTTCATAATTTAGAGGTACATGAAGGCATTTTGGTTCCTGTATGACAACTACAATGATAGAGGATGCCCAAGGGTCCTACGCTATGAAGAGGAATTTAGTGATACAGATTATTTTGAGAATGATACGAAGGTAGAAAAATAACAGAGATATAACAAGGAGATACACCTAAATATGGCAAGGAACACAATAATACAGTGAAAATCATATTATATTAATGATTGTCGGGAATATAGAAGACTGTAAAATGCAAAGCACACAAGCTAGCTTGAATGTTGGTATCTTATCTCTGAAGAGAGATGTGTCGGCTACACTCATTCGCAAGAAGTTGATTACAATGAGGCTCCAAGGGCCTTTTTAACATAAAACATAAATGAGGAAACCCTAAACATCTAAAACCCTAACCCTAGGAGATGAAATCCCAAAAGGTTTGTGGGTCCTAATGGGGGTAGTTGATACGTCAACTTCCTGAGGGCTTAACTTTTGCATACTATCTCTGTTTAGGGCGCTCGATATCTCGTCGAAAAGGTTTAGCCGAGGAGTATAACTTCCATCAAGGGCTAGGGCATGCCATTCAATACCCCTGGCCCCCCAAAAGTCCAAAAACAATGTTGTTTAGGGCCTCAAAATGACCTCAAAAGTTTTGGACCCGAAAAAACTGTTGAAAAACTGTCAAAATGGAAAAATGTTCTTTGAGCGAGTGGAATAGGTGGGTGGCCATCGATATCCACCTGGATCATTTAGAGGGCTACATGTCAGCATAGTAAATGTTGAGACTTATTCTAATGGAATAAGAGATAGGCATGAGCTTGTAACTATGATAAGTTTGCAGAGAGAGATGCAGACTTATAGGGATGATAATGAAAAGATTATGAAGGCTTAAGAAGAGATACTTCAGACTTTGAATATGCTACAGAGGCAAGCCAATAAAGACTATGGCACAAAGCAAGCACCTAGTGCTAGACAAGTGAAAACATCCAAATCCCATAGCAGAAGGGATGAACATGGGAACGATAGACAATCAAGAAGTATGAGTAGGCATCTTCATTCCCCAAGACAATCCACTAGGAGAGATCATGTCAGTTTAGGGCCAGGAAGCAGCCCTAGTGTGTCTCCTATTAAGAGGCGAAGAAAATACCTGAGGCAGATGTCTTGCAAGGTGAACTCAGGAAAATCAAGCCACCAAATTTCAATGGTGAGCACATGGAGGGAGAAGAGACCGAGGCATGGGTGTTGAAAATGAAGAAATATTTCCAGTTGCATGATTATCCCTCTAGGGTATAAATAATAATTGCAACTTACCACTTGCAAGGAAAGGTAGCCATGTGGTGGGAGCAGCTTAAGCAAGCCATACACGTTGATGATAAGAAGGTCTCATGGAGGCAGTTCAAAGGATATTTCGAGGAGAAATATTTGTCGGAGCATTACTATGAAAAGGAGATTAAAGAGTTATTTGAACTCAAGTTGGGAAGCATGACAATGGATGAATATGAAAAGAGATTTTTTGAATTGTTGAAGTATGTGGACTTCATAAAGGATGAGAAGGTCAAAATCCAAAGTTTTCTGAGTGGGTTACCCTCTTTCTACAATGACAAGATACAATATGATAACTCTAGGACTTTGGAAGAGGGCATAAGGAGAGAAAAACATATTTATGAGCATAGCAAAGGAAGGTCAATTTTCCAAAAGGCTTGGAATGACAAGATGAAAGGGAAAATGAGTCAAAGGTAGAAAGATTTTAAGCCACCCTTTTTCCAAAGCAACTCACAAGCAAATTAGCAAGGAAGGTTGACCCAAAAATGAGCCTAGGATGACATATTCATTTGGGAAAAGGCCAAGGCAACAACCTGTACAATGTTGGGCATGTGAGGGAAATCACATATATAGGGACTGGCCTCACAAAGGAGAAAGAATGAGGATCGTACACAACATTCACAAGGTTGAAACAATTGAAAATATGGGAGGAAGAATGCCAAGGATTTATGCAGCCTTGGACAACATTCAAGTAGATTATCAATCCCCCATGATTGAAGTGGAAGGTAAGATTGATAACCAACCCATAACAAATTTAATTGATTATGGAGCTAGCCATAGTTACATAAACTCTAACATTGTTGAAATATTTCACTTGCAAAGAAGTAAGCATGAGAAATCTTGGTTAGTTCAGTTGGTCGCGGGGTCTAAGAGGAAAATCAATGAGATGGTTAAAGATTAGCCAATAGACATGAATGGATTTAGCAAAAAGGTAGATGTGAACATCATACCATTGATTTCATATTATTATCTAATTGGCATGGATTGGTTGGAGAAACACCATGTTGTCCTAGACTATTACAACAAGACAATCATTTGTCTTGATTAAGGAGGGAAACAAGGCAAAATCCAAGGCATTCCGAGAATTGTAGTTGTTAGAGATATTGTATCCATGCAATTGAAAAAGAGTTTCAGGAAAGGATGTCAATTTTTTGCATCCCATGTGGAGGAGGTAGCTAGGCATAAAGTGGCAGGTATTGAAGACCATTTGGTCTTGAGAGATTTTGAAGAAGTTTTTGGGAAAATCCCAAGACTGCCACCAAATAGGGACATTGATTTCTCTATTGATTTGGTTCCAAGAATTGCCCCAATGTCCAAGACACCTTATGGAATGGACACACTTGAATTGAAGGAGTTACAGATGCAGCTTGAAGAACTTTTGAAGAAGGGGTATATACACCCAAGTGTGTCACCTTGGGGAGCCTCGGTTTTTTTTATGAAAAAGAAAGATGGAGCCTTAAGGCTGTGTATTGATTTTAGACAGCTGAATAAGGTCACCATAAAGAAAAAATATCCTTTTCCAAGGATTGATGATATATTTGATCAGCTGAAAGGTACAAGAATCTTTTCCAAGATTGACTTGAGATCAGGTTATCATCAAGTGAGGATAAAGGAAGAAGATATTAGCAAGACAACATTCAGGACAAGATATGGGCAATATGAATTCACGGTAGTGCCATTTGGTCTATCAAATTCCCCAATTGTTTTTATGTTCTTGGTGAATGGAGTGTTCAGGGAGTA
>ML861915.1:10130-23854 GCA_009831015.1 Picea engelmannii | reverse complement strand
AAGACGAGACATGACAAGCATCGTGTTGATCACAGTTTCCAAGTTGGAGATGAAGTTTGGCTTTACATCAGCAAGGAGAGGCTTAAAGGAGAAGGTAAAAATTTGAAACCGATTCGATATGGTCCTTTCAAGATTATCGACAAAATTGGTACAATGCTTTTCGTTTAGATTTGCCTACTTATATGCAAATGTATGCAGTTGTTAATGTTGAGAATTTGAAGTTGTATGAGCTTCCATTGATTGATTATCAAGGAGAGCATGTTCATATTCCTTCCATAGATGATTTTTCTCTAGAGTATCTAACAGAACTGCAGGAAGACACCATCCTTGACAGGAGAATGCGAACTTTGAAACGAGGAAATGTGGAGTATCTTCGAGTTGGTCTTAAAGGGACGAATCCAAGCAAGGCCAAGTGGATTGAGGTTGGAAGGGTGAGGGAACTCTACCCTCATCTTTGCATAGACTGAAAATAGTCTTTTGGAGGTCCAAAAGCTTCCCAATGGGGAGGTGTGATCAGGGGATCAAATTTTGCTCAAAAATTCAAAGTGCTCGGAATCACTTCAACCCAGACGAGAGCATAGGCCTCGTCGTTGCGAACCCAACGCAACTCGTTTCGTCTCAAACGGACGTCGGGAGCGAGAGATATAGCGATATGTTCATTAAGTCAAACAGGCAAAATTTTTGATGCTGACTATACAGTCCATACAGTCTGACGTGGCAGAGCCATACGACCATACGTCTGGTGATGTGGAAATTTATTATTGGATGACAGGTGGTTGAATGGGAAGATGACATGTGGCACTGTTCGAGCGAATGGTTGGATGCCACGTGGCCCAATCAGGGGTTGTCACGTGGCATCCCGGTAGTGGTTATTATTGTTGTTTGTTAAAATGTATGGAGTCCGTGGGGTTTGACCCCCGGACCTCCCCTACGCACAAACACTTCCACAAACTCCAATGACCAATCGGGCTATCACTTATGCCTTGATATATATATGTTTTAAATTAAATTTAAAGTCGCTTGTGGTATAGTTTTTGGCCGCGACCGGGCCGGGCCTAGCCTAGCCCTTGGTCACGCGATTTTCGTATGTATGTGCCCACGGGTATATGTATGTATTGGCGCGCGCATTTTGTAATATGGTTCCAACGGTTATGTTACCATTTGATATGGACAAAGCCCCATTTATTTAAGCGCGCGGTTCTATGACCCATACGCCCAGGTGCTAGGCAGTTAGGGGCTGGCACACCCTTAACCATCCTACGGTTTGCACCGTTGGAACAGTTGCACCTAGTGCTGGGTTTTCACGCCCTATATTGCGTGCGATCCAGGTTCACACAAGGGGGGTGCAATTTGTAGATGCAGAGACAACAAGCTTGAAGGGGGAGACTTCCAGGAGGCCTAACTTCTTCGTTTTTCGACCGATTGAGGTGCCGAAAGAGCCCAAACAGGGGTTTTTGGTCGCTCTGAAGCCATTGGAGAAGTCGGTTTGTCATTTTGAGCATTGTAAGACATGTTTTTGAGCACTTTGAACAATTAATAATAATGATCCATTGGAAGCTGGACCAGGAGATGTAGCCCATGAGAGGGGTGAACTCCTTTATCAAATTGTTGTGTTCATGTGCTTATGTTTATTAATTATGCTGCTGTCTATGTGTATTTTTCATGAGTAATTTATTAATCTATGTGTTGCAAACTGATCCATTTGCTTTAAACACATAACATTTACATTGCAAATAATTTCAAGTATTTCAAGTCTTCTTCAATTTTTAGATCAGAAATCCTTCTGGATGTTCAATATATACTTTTTCTTCTAAATTTCCATTTATAAAGAATGATTTAACATCCATTTGATAGACTTTGATGTTTTTGAAACATGCAAATGTCAAAAACATTACGATTGCTTCTAAACTTGCAATTGGAGCAAATGTTTCTTCAAAGTCACCCTCAACTTTAGCATACCCTTTACAGACCAATCTTGATTTATTTATTACTACTTGTCCATCTTCATTCAATTTGTTTATGAAGATCCATTTGTTTCTAATCACATTCTTTTATTTTGGGTTAGGCACAAGTTCCCATGTCTCATTATTCTCAGTCTGATTTAGTTCTTTCATAGGATTAACCCAATGTTTTTCTTCACTAGCTTGTGCAAAGTTCTAGGGATATATTTTAGATAACAAAGAAAATTTCAACCTTGTTCTAGTCTGAACTCCTATATCTATATCACTGAGAATCTAATTTTCTAGATGATGCTTTTGAATAAATCTGGATGGGTTTTTTTGGATATTGATGTTCCATTTCTTCTTGTTCATTATTTTCTTCTTCCTCTTTGTCTTCCTTTTCTCGTTCTTTGTAGATTGTCTCCTCTATATCTTCATTTTTTTTTGTATTTTCCTTTTGAGGTATTGTTTCATCCACTCTTACATCAATACTATATACAACCTTACGTGGTCTTTTGTTGTAGCATTTGTAGGCTTTGCTTCCATATGCATAGATAAGAAACATACATGCATCTGTTTTGGAATCAAACTTGCCTAAATTATCTTAATTTCTCTTTATAAAGCACTTGCTCCCAAATACTTTCAATTATTTAACTATAGTTGGTCTACCTTTCCATAATTCATAAGGTGTCTTGTTGTTGTTCACTCTAATTTGTGCTCTATTTAAAATGTATATTGTTGTGTTGACTACTTCTCTCCAAAAGGTGTCTGGTAGTTTGGCTTCATTCAAAATTGTTCTATTCATTTCTTGTACAGTTATGTTCTTCCTTTATATGACTCCATTTTGTTGTGGAGTCCTTGCTACTAAAAAATGTCTCTTGATTCCGTGATTCTCACAAAATTCATCAAATTCATAAGAGTTAAACTCACCTCCTCTGTTTGATCTTAAGCACTTGATTTTTAAATCGGTCTCATTTTCAACTAGGGCTTTGAAATCTTTAAACTTCTCAAATGATTCAATTTTTTCTTTAAGAAATGTAACTCATGTCATTCTTGTGTAATCATCAATAAGAAGCATAAAATAACTCTCACCTTTTAAAGTTTGTGTTCTTGTTGGCCCACAAAGGTATGTATGTACAAGTTCCAATGGATTTTATGTTGAGTACTCCTTTGATTTAAAACTAAATCTCATATGCTTCCCATGTTGACATGGCTTGCAAATAGTATCGGTAGGTTTTGAGATCCTTGGCATATCTCTTATTGCTTGCGTCTTGTTGATTTTTACTAGATTGTCAAAGTTTATATGACCCATCCTTCTATGTCATAACTAGCTTTTGTTTACTAGTACCATACAACATTTTTCTCCTTTGACTTCATCGAGAACATATACATTTCTCCGGATTATGTTTTCATTTTCCACTAATCTTCCTAAACCTACTTTCCTTATCTCACATCCTTTGGAATGAAATGTGAGGTTGTAACATTGATCACACATTTCAATGAAACTTAGAAGATTGTGCTTTAACCCTTCAACACATAATTCATTATGTATTTTAGTCTTTCCATTATCGAGACTAAGAGTGCCTTTTCCAACTATCCTTATAGAAGCTTTATCCCCAAGGTAACACTGCCTCCATTTTCTTCCTTTAGGGTGAGAAATTTGTTTTGATTCCATGTCATGTGTTTTGAACATCCACTATCAATGTACCATTGGCTTCCTTTTTCTTGAGCATACATTGCAAGTCCACATTTTTCCTTCTTTGATTCTTCTTGCTTCCTTTTCCACACCTTTGTGTATTTTTCTCTATGTTTGGTAAGAACATATTCTTCACTATTTTGTTTAGGAAACTTTATTATGTTGATTCTATAGTCACGTACTATGTTCCCATAGTTATTGCACTTATAACATTCAATATTGTAATCGAGTAGGGGAGCAAATGAATTGTAGCTTCTATAAACAAACCTATGATAACTTCTGGTTTTGTTGCTCACATAATCATTCTTTGAGATCTTATAAGAACCTACACTTCTATCTCTCACATTATCACTTCTTGCATAAGCTCTAAACTATAGTGCTTTATGACCAAAATTATTGCAAGAAAAACAACCAAGAAAGAGATTTTGGTACTAGGTTTTGAAAGGCCTTCTTGGCGGAATAGATTTTCTGAACTCATTCTTGTTGTTCTTGTGAGAAGAATAAAGTTTTTTTTGGTCATCATTTCCTTTCTTTTTGTTTCTTTCATTATTGATGGATCCTTTGAGAATATTAGCATATATTTTAGGTTTTTCTTTATTTTCCCTTTTTGATGGCTTCGTGACCATAGTGCTTGCATCTCCCTCAAGGGTCTATTTTTTTTCATCGTAGCCAAGACTTGTATTGATGAATGGTTACCTTTGGTAACTTATAATATTATCTAATATTTCAGTAGTCTTTCCAAACTTCAAGCTTCTACCCAAGCGATTAGTTGTTTTCTCTAGTTCCTTTCTTAAGGAAATGATTTCAGCCTCTAGTTTCTTGCAATTTTCTTGCTTTTCTTTCATTTGGCTTGTCACCATTTATTCTATCATTTTTTCCTCTTCTATTTGAGTCTTCAGGATGATAACTATTTTTTTTTTCATCAATATCATGATCCTTCTTTTCATATTTCTGCAATTTCTCTTTCTGTTTTTTATTCTTTCCCCTCAGTTTGTCTATTTCTTTTAAGGCACTATCTAGTTCTGCTTCAAGATTCACTTCCCCATCAATGTCTTCTTCTTCTTAATATGATTTTCTTTCTGATTTTCTTCATTTTATGTATCAATATACTTTTATCCATGTCCATGAAGAGGAGTTCTTCTTGACTAGCCATGTGTTCTCTTGAGATTTTCCTTCCAGCAGTTAGACTGTTTCCAAAAGAAGCTACTCTGATACCAATTGTTGAAAATATGCCTATACTAAGAGGGGGGAGTGAATCAATATAAGATACTTTTTACTTTGAATGAGCATTCATCCATAATTCATTAAACTTAAAATAGTAAATGCATGTAAACTCAAATCATAGTACACAAAGTTTAATTTGGAAACCCTTGTGGTTGAAAACTACAAAAACTTATCTTTCTAAATGTCTGTATGCACAAACCTACAATTACAAATATTGTAGGTGACAACCTACTAGAGACACCAATATATTGATATTAGCACCAAATCGACAAGATATTGTGTAGGGTACAACCTACTAGAGACACCAATATGTTCAACTGATCACCAACTCAGCAAGATATGTTGTAGGCACCAACCCACTGGAGACACCAATCTCTTCAGTAAGACCTATATAGGCACCAATCTAAGATCTTCATACATAGATTAATTCTGATTTCACATGCATGCTACATACTTCATGCATTTCACAACATAATCATACCCTTAACTTTCATGCTTCAACGCCTCACCTTGCTTCATACCCTAGACATAGCTTCGAATGTCAGACAATTGGCTTAGGTTGATGGAAAGTTGGTATGGATTGTTGGTTTTCATTGTTTTCAACCATTTGAGAGTGATATTGTATATTGATGTCAACCCTTGGAGAAAGTCTGGTAGTGAATTCTCATAGCACAAAGGTTTGGGTAATGGACCCAAGGTTGTTTCATGTATAATTGTATGAGTTTTAATATATTTTAATTTAATACTATTATATATGGATATTACATGCCATTCCATTTCCAGTGGTATGTGGAACGTCACATAAATCCTCGCGGTTAGAGAGTTATGGCCATGAGAAGTTGGAGAACCCAAGTTTGGGTAATGGACCCAAGTTTGGGTAATGGACCCAAGTTTGTTTGATGGATAATGGTATGAGTTTTGATATATTTTTAGGTAATAATAGTATATATGGATAGTACATATCATTCCATTTCCATTGGTATGTGGAACGTCACATAACTCCTCACGGTCAGAGAGTTATGGCCATGTGAAGTTGGAGAACCCTCATGAGTCATCTAGAAGCCCCAAAAGGTCAAAGTAGTCAAAGTGGTTTAAGAGATTTTTAGAAGGTAAATAATAAAGTGAAGTGATGAGTTTACTATAATTCAAAGTGAATACAAAATAAATTATTTAAATAATAAATTTAATGGATAAATTACTAAGTTGACAAGTGGTTAGAAGTGGGTTAGCCCTAAAATAAGGAAAGTGGTTTAAGATGGTTAGAAGGTAAACCCTTGAGGAAAAGTGAAGTGATGAGTGTACGATAAGTCAAAGTGGATACAAAATAAATTATTTAAATAATAAATTTAATGGATAAATTACTAATTGGACAAGTGGTTAGAACTTGATTAACCTTAAAATAAGGAAAGTGGGTTAAGATGGTTAAAAGGTAACCCCTTGAGCAACCTACATGGAAGTATAAATAAGAGGCAAGGCTCTCTCATTTTATATCACACTTGAGAATATTGAATATATATAGGTGAATGAGGTAACCAAAGGATATATAAGCCTAATTTCAGAGAGAAGGTGAAGTAAAGAAGGCCAAAATTCAAGGGAGGATAAATTATTTTGACGATGCTTTCTAAGGTATGTTATTTACAGGTTATCTCACCATTTTCGCAATAACTTTTTTTCTAGAATGAGTCAGATAGTGAAAATGATAGGCCATTGAGAAAATATATCCAAGTAGTTGTGGTACTAATTTCATCTTGTGGGTTGTTGTATTTTTGGAGTTACAGTACGTGGAAAATAGGGTTTGTGGATAGTCCTGAAACTAGTCTAAAACAGGTGTTTCGGGTAAAAATGTCATAACTTCTTCATAACAGATCCAAATTAATTAAGAAGACAATTGTTGATTATATTACAGTATGTATTATTCTATTTAAAATTTTCAGATCCATACAACAAATATTCCTTGCGAGGCATGCTCTACAAGTTCGCTCTTTAGAATGAGCCAGAATTCAACAAGGTATGTCATTTTTGCTATGACTCATTTTCTGAGAGGTTCCAAGTAGTGAAACCTGGAGGAATTGCATAAAACACACTAAATAATATTGTGTACTATTTTCATATCTTTATTCATTACAGTTACATAGTTATGATTATTTCAATTTAGGGTTGTTGACTAATCCAAAACTAGTCATGTGAGACTAAAGAAAAGTTTGATGAAAATGATAGTCTCTTTTTGTTAAAGTTAAGGAAGGTTTGCAGGTATGTGATCATCTACACCAGGTCCATTACAAAGTTTCAAATCAGATTTCGATGATGAAATTGATGAGCATTTTTGGTTGAGGTACATGTTGGGTACATGGTTGAGACAAGTAGTTGATGAGTTGGCACATACATGAGGTGTATAGTTGATGATGTTGATACATCTTAATGAGTCATAGTTGATGAGTAGTTGATACATGATTGGTACATACTTGGTACATGGTTGGAGGCATTTGTTAGTAGTATTTATAACACATGGTTTATGGATGATGTAGCATACTTGTATCGGTATATTATTAGAAGCACATATTGATCTTGGTGATGATTATGAGTTGTTGTGTTATGCTTGGTTGATGCACATATTTGAGAGTTGTCTTGGTGATTGATCTTGGTGAGTAGATCTAATTTGGTTGATAAGATTGATGAGACAGGTTGTTGTGATAGGTTGTTTGAACAGGTTGTTGTGACATGTTATTTGTACAAGTTCGGTGCATGGTTGATGCACTTGTTCATGGTACACGTTGAGGTACAGGTTGGTGCATGGTTGATGCACTTGTTTATGGTATAGTTTGATTACATGTTGGTTGGTATAGTTTGGTGCATGGTTGATGCAATTGTTTATGGTATAGGTTGATTACAGGTTGAGGTACAGGTTGATGAATGGTTGATGCATGGTTCAGGTTATTGGTACAGGTTGTTTGGTACCAGTTGATTGGTACAGGTTTACAACAGTATATCTCATAGTGATAGTGTGACAAGGGTTCCATCATTCTAATTATATGTCAGGGTGGTTGGACGGGGTAAGGATAGGTGGTTGTAGTTGGAGAACATAGGGGGTTGTATCCTCCTTCTAGTTGTAACCAAAGAATTGGGAAGTTGGAGCTTCCTTCAGGTTGTAGCCTGAGAAACTATGGGGTTGGAGCCTCCTTCCAGTTGCAGCTAGAAAACAAAGGATGTTGGTGCTTCCAATGAATGTAATTCTTCGAGACATATAAGAAAAATCATTCTGTGGTTTTCTCCTGCTTTCAGTTTACACGTAAAAACATTGGTGTACTGTGTATGTGTATGATTTCTCATTTGTTCATTGTTTATTTATTTTGTAATTATTGGATGATAATGCTACACTGATATAACACTTGCATTATATGGTTAAAAAGGATTAAATTGCTCTATTACTTATTCACCCCCCCTCTCAATAATCCAACAATTTGAATCAGAGTCGGTTCCTTCAGGAAACAGTTTAACCACTGGAAGGAGATCATGGATTATTCTGAGAATGGAGTACCAATGTTTAATGGTTAGAATGGTTTAAAGTATGAGATGTGGACCATAAGGACGAAAGTATTTTTACAGGAACAGGGACATTATATTTGGTTATCAGTTGTTACAGGATATGATAGTTCAAAAAGGGCAAAGACTGCAGCCAAGAAGGAATTGAAGAAGAATAACAAAATAGCAATGGATTTCATCTGGGAAGGATTACCTAATCCGGTAAGAGAAAAGTTTGGTAAATGTTCATCGAAAAAATAATTTTGGGATAAGTTACACAATGTATATTCTTGACCCATCATAGAATCATAAAATGCCAAAGAAGATGCAGGTATAGAACAAGAAGAAAGATGCTCATCATGTCAGACAGATTCAGAAGAGGAAGAGTATGAAGAAGCAGAAGTTGATTACAGAGAACAATTGATCAATGCAATTGAATATCTAAAGAAAGAAAGAGAAGAAAACAATTCATCCAAGAAATAATTGATGAAGCAAAAGGAAAGTGTTCAAGGTTCCAAAAAAGCTCAGCGGGTCATCAAGAATTTAAGAACTCGGCCAAAAGAATTGAAGAAACTGTAGAATAACAAAAGCAATGTTTAGAAGTCAACATAACAACACAAAAGGAAGAATCAAAAAAGAGAGAAAATATACTGACAGATCATCTCAAGGAAAGAACCGATGACTTAAACCAACTTGAGGAAGAGTTTGGTCAAGAAGAGAGAAGACTCGAAGAAGAAATAATTACATTGAAAATCCAACTTGAAGAAGTAAAGAGAACATAAGAGGTCATGAAGTCTTGGATAATGAAGAAAGAAGAAGAGGTTGAGAATCTTGAAGTATAAGTTGTCACACTAAGAGTCAAAGTCGTCAAGCTCAACAAGAAAGTTGAAGAGATAAAAACATCCACATCAGTTATAGAGAATGAAGAGAAGCACTCAAGGTTGCTAGAAAAGAAGAATGAATAAAATAGAAAGAGTTATGCATAAGTCCTAAAAGAAAGGAATCATGGTCAACTAGAATCTAAGAAAACTATTGAAGATACATCTTCAAGAAGACCATTCATGTTCAAGCCACAAAGAAGCTTCAATCACTATCACAATCAGTCAAGGAAGAAATTCAGAAGGACTACACCACAAAGAAAATCATTCACTCCCAGGTATGCAAATTTCTTTTATGGTCATTGTTTTTATTGTACTAATTTTGGACATAAGGTTGCAGATTGCAGGGATTATAAAAKAAATGTTCAAGCAAGAAGTGCATATGTGACCCCACGTAACATTGAATGTTACAAATGTCATAACTATGGACACATAGCTAGTGATTGTAGAAGCATGTTCGATACTTCCATGAAAGAGAACATCGATATCAGATGTAAKAAAGTGTGGATAAGAAAACACGAAGAACAGGTGAACAAAGACCARGTCCCAAAGATCGCAATATTGGAAATAAAATGAGATGAAGAAAATTATACAGAGAAAAAGAAAGATGTCAGATACARAAAGGTTTGGAAAATAWCTGAAAGAAAAAAAGGACATGTAAATAAGGAATAGGTTCAAGAGATTGTACTTCCAGGCATTGTAGTGAAAGATGAATCCACAGACATAAAGAAAGAAGTTAGAGCTCAGAGATATAATGAATCTACCAATGAAGATGATGATGATGATGAATACACATCAGAGCGGGAATTGTTCTAAGCCATCCGGCTTAGAGACTCCCAGGTAATATGAATATTAGACAGGGGGATTCTATGCAATAGTTGTGACAGACCAAAGAACCATCCTTCGAGCATCTTCTAGAGTTTGAGAAGACAGATCCAGAGTAGTCAGTTAGCAGAATTACAGTTTGATAGATTAATCAAGACTTCATGATAGTATAGTGATAAATGGGTCAGCATTATGGATAGTTGTGCAAGTAGAGTCTTGGACAGTATGGAGAGAGATGGATTTGTAAGAATAATTAGCAGGTTTAGACAGATATATGAAAGTGGATGAGAGCATGGATTCATAGATTGGTTCAGAGAGTGGTTCAGAGACAAAGGAACATTATCATAATGGATGATAATTACACAGGAAATGGTGCTAACAATTCTAATGGATTCCAAATTGATAGATATTTTTTGGACACATGTAATGCATACAACAGTTCACATTCAAAACAGAGTAATGCTCAGAAACAACAATGACAAAACTCCCTACGAACTATATTGGAAAGGAAGCGCAGAAAACAACCTCTACATCAAGGTAACTCAATGTAGTATTTTATTAATTGAAATTTATATTGATGATATTGTTTTTGGAAGTACTAATGATAGGTTAAGCCAGAAAATTGCAAAGGATATGAAGAATGAATTTGAAATGTCATTACTTGGAGAACTATCCTTCTTTCTGGGTCTTCAGATATGTCAAAGCAACCAAGGAATTTTTATTTCTCAAAATAAGTATATCAGAGAAATTCTAAAGAGGTCTGGAATGGAATATTGCAAACTAGTTACCACTCCTATGCAAACCAATTGCAAGTTGAGAAAAGATGATGATTCAAAGTCTACAGACTAGAGGCAATACAGGTCAATGATTGGTAGCTTAATATATGTGACAACATCCAGACCAGATGTAATGGAGGCAGTTGGACAGGTGGCACGATTTCAAGCAGCACCAAAGGAATCACATGTATTAGCAGTGAAAAGGATTTTTAGATATCTCAAAGGAACAAAAGAGTTTGGATTATGGTATCCAAAAGGAAAGGATCTATCACTTATTTCCTACATAGATGCAGATTGGGCAGGTTGCATTGTCGACCGACGAAGCACTAGTGGAGCAGCGTTATACTTGGGTGAGTGTTTAGTATCATGGTTAAGCAAGAAACAATCATCAGTATCCTTATTTACATCCGAGGCAGAGTATATTGCAGCAGCAACATGTTGTACATAGGTTCTATGGATGAAACAAACTCTAACATATATACAGGTTGATTATGATGAGCCCACTCCAATCTATTGTGATAATACAAGTGCCATCAGTATCTCAAAGAACTCGATGATGCACTCCAAGACGAAGTACATTCCAATAAAGTATCACTTTCTATGGGAACAGGTTGCAGAGAAGAACATCAAAGTTGAATATGTGGGCACAAAATAACAAGTGGGAGACATCTTTACAAAACCGCTTCCATGGGAAGCATTTGAGTATCTTCGTCGGAGACTAGGAGTAATTTCTACTCTAAAATGAATGCTTTTGAAAGCTTATCTTATATGTCTTAGATGTACACGAGGAAGCACCATAAATAGGGAAATTTGGGTTGGGAGAGCAGTTTCAGGAAGATTTTTATTTTCAGGGAGCAACCCCAGATGGAAAGCTACATTTTCCATTGATGAAAAAGGGGGAGAGATTTATCAGATGCAAAGGTAAATGCTTGGAGAGAGAGAGCATATAAGCATGTTTCCAAGGGGAGTGATTGTCACAAGGGAAGAATGAGAGATATGACTTCAGAGTGATACCCTTTGTCAAAGGGGGAGATATTATTCATATGAAGGAAGAGAGAGTAATCAGAGGCTTATAAACACAAAGAAAAATCAAAGGCATGTAGACAGGGGGAGCATCCCCAAGGAGAGTTCAGTCAGAGGGAGCATCCCCAAATGGATATACCCTTTTCCATTGATGTCAAAGGGGGGTATATAGAAACATTGATCAGGAGCATAAGCATGAATGTTATCATGACTAAGTGTTTCCATCAATGTTCGTGTTGCCATCAATGCCAAAGGGGGAGATTGTCAGACAGTTGGCTTAGGTTGATGGAACATTGGTATGGATTATTGGTTGTCATTGATGTCAACCATTGGAGAGTGATATTCTATATTGATGTCAACCCTTAGTTATTGATTTCAACCCTTGGAGAAAGTTCGGTAGCGAATTCTGGTAGCACAAAGGTTTGGGTAATGGACCCAAGGTTGTTTCATGTATAATGGTATGAGTTTTAATATATTTGAAGGTAATAATATTCTAGATGGATATTACATGTCATTCCATTTCCGGTGGTATTTGGAACATCACATAACTCCTCACGGTTAGATATTTATGGCCATGAGAAGTTGGAGAACCCAAGTTTATGTAATGGACCCAAGTTTGTTTGATGGATAATGGTATGAGTTTTGATATAGTTTTAGGTAAGAATATTCTAGATGGATAGTACATGTCATTACATTTCCATTGGTATGTGTAACGTCACATAACTCCTCACGGTTAGAGAGTTATGGCCATGTGAAGTTGGACAACGTTCATGAGTCATCTAGAAGCCCCAAAAGGTCAAAGTAGTCAAAGCATTTTAAGAGATTTTTAGAAGGTAAATACTAAATTGAAGTGATGAGTGTACTATAATTCAAAGTGAATACAAAAGAAATTATTTAAATAATAAATTTAATGGAGAAATTACTAAGTTGAAAAGTGGTTAAAAGTGGGTTAGCCCTAAAATAAGGAAAGTGGTTTAAGATGGTTAGAAGGTAACCCCTTGAGGTAAAGTGAAGTGATGAGTGTACTAAAATTCAAAGTGGATACAAAATAAATTATTTAAATAATCAATTTAATGGATAAATTACTAATTGGACAAGTGGTTAGAAGTTGGCTAACCCTAAAATAAGGAAAGTGGGTTAAGATGGTTAAAAGGTAACCCATTAAGGAAGCTACATGAAAGTATAAATAAGAGGCAAGGCTCTCTCATTTTATATAACACTTGAGCATATTGAATATCTATAGGTGACTAAGGTAACAAAAATATATCTAAGCCGAATTTCAGAGAGAAGGTGAAGTAAAGAAGGCTGAAATTCAAGGGAGGATAAATTCTTTTGATGATGCTTTCTAAGGTATGTTATTTACAGGTCATCTTACCATTTTCGCAATAAATTTTTGTATAGAATGATTCATACCGTGAAATTGATAGGTCATTGAGAAAACATATCCAGGTAATTGTGGTAGGAATTTCATCTTGTGGGTCGTTGTAGTTTTGGAGTTACACGCCGTGGAAAATAGGGTTTGTGGCTAGTCCTGAAACTAGTCTAGAACAGGTGTTTCGATGTCATAACTTATTCATAACATATCCAAATTAAGTAAGACAAAAAAAATTGGTTAGAGTACGGTCTGTAGTATTCTTTGTAAAATTTTCAGATCCATACAACAAATATTCCTTGCGGGGCATGCTCTACAAGTTCGCTCTCTAGAATAAGCCAGAATTCAACAATGTATGCCATTTTTGCTATAACTCCTTTTCTGAGAGGTTCCAAGTAGTGACACCTAGAGGAATTTCATAAAACACACTAAAGAATATTGTATACTATTTTTAGATCTTTATTCATTACA